>JAQGBU010001644.1:0-11991 GCA_034698605.1 Isotoma decorata | reverse complement strand
TATCCTAGCTCTGGAGAAACACATGACCTTACACCTCTTAGAACTTTTATTGCAAATTAGAGATTTCTATAAAAAAAATTAACTGAAAGATCCTTAATTAAATCAAAAATTCTTTTTGTATAGCCATCTAACACGTTGGTGAATAATTAATGCATCCTAAGGTAATTTGGCGAGATTTTTTAATGCTGAACAAAAAAAAGAATACTTAATCAAAATAAATGACAAAGCTGACCAAGTTATAGACAAAAAACTAGTGAAATCACTTAAACGAGAGACAAAAAGGATTGCTTCAAAACAGTATACCTAGAATAATAAGTAAAGTTGCCAAATGAAAGTGATGCCAATGAAAATAAAACTGATTGTTAACAAGAATGAGGAATAAGTTTATATATAACAGATAAACAAAAACGATTGATTCTAAAACTTACATGAACCATACTCACAAGCAGCGATGAAACTTTCAACAACACTAATGAAACAGTGAGAAAAGAATAATTATAAAATTGGAAGAAATGATAGAGTAGAAGGGAGAGTAAACTATTGACACAGTGATCACGAAGAACGAAAACTGAATCGAAAAGATTTATGCAGAAGAGGATTGACTATCAATGCGAGCGAGGATTTCCGCAGCATCCATGACCTCTGGAGCTTTCCTCTTCCGCCTAACTGTTGGATTTTGATGGCGATCGTGAGATAAATATCGAATGACCTACAAAATCAGATCAAAAATAAGAAATACTGAATAAATGAAGACATAAATGAATGATAAAACTTACCGATGCAACATGTGAGCAACAGCCAACAACCCTTGAACCGACTTTGCAAGTGCAGTACCAACCCAAGATACCTGAAAGGCCTTCTCTTTCTGGGTCGTACTCCACAAAAGTACTGTGGTGCTTGCTGGTGCTAAATCTTGATTGTATTTTGGCTCTAATTAGTCTTGGAATTTCAATGTGTATCATGATTGTATAGTCGCAGTTTTCATCCATATGTTGTTGATTATATCTTCCAGCCGTTGCCAATTGGTACATTCCCAGGGTGAGTTCTTCCAATTGCTGTAGTGTTAGAATTGGGAAATCTGGGACGATACTTGCAGAGGCTTGTTCCCACTGTTGTGTCATTCGTTCAATGTTCAGTTCTTGTACTCTTGATTTTAACAAATTGGACATCTCCATACGAGCCAGCGCCTTTTCAGCGATGACTTGATGCTTCGGTCCTTCTTCAAACAACGGCGTGAAGAATTTGTTTTGCACGGCTAATGCAATTCTTAAGAAGGAACGAAACTTATCTTCATATGAGCCATGCATTACTCCAGCGAAAAACTTAAACTGGTTCTTTAACCTGCCATTGGCTGCTTCAACAATCCATCTAAAAGAAAATAAACAAATGAAAATGATTAAAAAATCAAAAATTAATTAAGTAAAAATTTTCAGGTGTAAATGTAAAACTTACCGAACCATGGTAACCTGTCGAGAACGATTTGCTTCGACGGCGTCGAATTGCCGCTGTCCATTTGGCAAAAGACGGGGCATAAAAACTTGAAGCCCCAAATCTTCGGTCGTCTTCACGACATCACGGAATCCTCGGTCATAAATTATACGATCACCTGGTTGAACATAATTGGCGAATGGGTGGTCAGGCTGAAGCAGGCATTTCATGATGTTTGCATCGTTGTTCCCCCCATTCCCAAAGAAAAGCCCTTCTGCCTCCAGTACATAGCCTGAAGGCAGAACAAGCATCATGACTTTGTACAGATGCCGTTTTTTCTGACCAGAGTACTCTTTCCGTTGCTTCTCTTGATCGCCAGACTTCTGTTTAAAGAGGTAAGTTCCATCACCAGTAATGTTCAACTGGTCAGAAGGAGCCTCAAACAGCGCACAGAAGAACTGGCGAGAGTGCAACTGAAGTGCTTGTTCTCTCGGAAGGTGATTGTAGCCCAAATGTTCAGGCACCAAGGTGTTCATGAGGATGTCCACAACCGATCCGATTGCTCTTGACACAACAGTTTGTTTTGTGCGGAAGATAATGGCCAAGACATTTTGACACAAATTCAAACGTAGAACCATAAATAACATGGCCAGGGCATTGCGGGTATGGCGTTCTGGACTATTGTTCATTTTTCCATCTATGTACTTGAACATAACTTCGAATTCATGTTTCGTCAAGCCAAGCAGGACATCAAACTCCTCACTAGAGAGATCCGAAGTGGGAGAGAAGTCCAGGCGAGGCTGCTGGTCATTGGAAGAAGATGACGAAATATCAAAGATCCAATTTCCAAGCTCGGTAGATGTCATCGTGATTCCGTGGCGTGTAGATTCGATTGAGTTTAGGATTTCTTGGGTAAAAAATCCATTAACAAGATGTTCTGGGCATGTCCTGTTACCAGGAGGAATGTGGATTCGTCTCTCACCCCAGACCTGGAGAATTGCTTTCTTCGGAATCCTTTTTCTTCCTTTCTTATCTTTACAAATGCAGCAATGGTTTTGAGATGC
Source organism: Isotoma decorata (assembly GCA_034698605.1). Taxonomy (NCBI): domain Eukaryota; kingdom Metazoa; phylum Arthropoda; class Collembola; order Entomobryomorpha; family Isotomidae; genus Isotoma; species Isotoma decorata. The sequence continues at coordinate 9,499 of JAQGBU010001644.1, read as the reverse complement.
ACTAAACGATTTAATCATCCCCAGATGATATATCGTCTCCAAATCAGAAGTTGAAGAAGTAGAAGGTGCAGAGTATGTAACTTGGGAATTAGAAGTTGAAGAAGGGATGTCTGATAACTGAGAAGGTGGGAGTAATGTAGGTTCTGAATCACAACTGGAAGATTGTACACAGGATGACAGTGAAAATGGGGAATGAATAATGTTGCTGGATTCTGAAGATATTGGATGACTAGAAGATGAGCTATCCTCACAAGGAACACCCCATGAAGAAGAAGATCCAAAATCTTGTGATTGAGGAATTAAATTCAATGAGCACGGAGGAGAGTCAGAATAAAAAATGGGTGGAGATTCAGGCACAACATCGAAAACAGATAATGGCGAATCGAAAGAAGAAGCATTTGAACTTTGGGTTTCAGGCACAAGAATGCAATGAGGAACAGGTTTACGCGGGTGAGTACGACATATCTACAGCAAGCATAAGCAAAGCAAAAGCAAAAGCTGAGAGATAAAATTACAAAATTAAAAAGCAAAATATCATACATACCTTGGCATTACATCTACCACAAATCAACGATGTAAGGTCGTATGTTGTTGCAGAAGTTCCAATGTAACTCGCAAATAGAGGCCATAAAGATGGTGATCCAATTCTTCGTTTCGTCTCATTTGTTGCAATCCGTTTGGAACAAACGCAGCACTTGAAAAAAGGCATACTTGCACACACAAAGAAAATAAAAAGAAAAAAATTCAGAGAAAAAAAATGAGATGAAGCCAGTTCAACGTGCAAATGCCAAATGAGGAGAATATTCTTCACTTTAGCCCCTTTTTATAGAGAGAGAAAGTTGGAGGTCAATGCTTCTGATTTTCTATCTTGTGAAAACTTTCTCTTGCTTTCACTCGTTTCCTATAGCACCCTATAGGAAACCTCCATCGGGTTAAACCCCCATTGCTCGAAAACGAGACTTGCGGAATTATCCATATTTTGCATACATAAAGAAAAAAGGATGACCTAGGTACCCTCAAATTTTCAAAGTCCTAGGTACATGTCTTATATGTTTTCTTTGTGATGGAAAAACTATGATTTTCCATCCAATTCCTATGGTACCCTATAGGAAACCTCCATCGGGTTAAACCCCAATTGCTCGAAAACGAGACTTGCGGAATTATCCATATTTTGCATACACAAAGAAAAAAGGATGACCTAGGTACCCTCAAATTTTCAAAGTCCTAGGTACATGTCTTATATGTTTTCTTTGTGATGGAAAAACTATGATTTTCCATCCAATTCCTATGGTACCCTATAGGAAACCTCCATCGGGTTAAACCCCAATTGCTCGAAAACGAGACTTGCGGAATTATCCATATTTTGCATACACAAAGAAAAAAGGATGACCTAGGTATCCTCAAATTTTCAAAGTCCTAGGTACATGTCTTATATGTTTTTTTTGTGATGGAAAAACAAGCCCAAAAACCCCCAAAGTGCATAATATTCTTTAAGAACTTACTTATTATATGCTCGAGCCTATGATCTAAATTCTAATTCTAAATTCAAATTTAACTTGCTTTGAAGTCCCTACCAAGAACTTAACTTTACGAACTAATAAGCTGGATTTAACTGCAGAGTTGACAGAGTATTACACGATAGGTAATACTCGGTTTGGAAGCTTAAATTAAACTGACCACTAAAGTGTCCTGTGGAGGTTGCTTCATAAGTGCACCATACAAAACAATTTAAATGTGCATAACTGCTCCCCACCTACTATATGCTTATATTGTATTATTCTACGTAAAGACCAAGGTACAGGGTTTTGGGCATTGTCTATTATTGTTTATACAACAATATGGTTTATTATGTATATACCTCTATGGTTTTGGGTACGTTTTTTTTTGTTATATAGAAATGGTAGTTTGACGTTCATTTCTATTGGCACCTACTAAGGGTTTTTTTCCTTTCTTCCACCGTTCCATCTCACCCTTCCAACTGCTTCAAATTTTTTTATGAGTTACTATATTTATTTTTCAAATACAAATAACATTGCCAAGGGCAAGGCAAAATTCAGGCACATCTTTATATCCCTCTCATGTTTTCTTATGTTACTTTTTTGTATGCACTCCAACTCCTAAGGCTTAAGGTCAAAGAAACCAACTGAATTTTAGAATGACAGACATGAAAAATGAAAATTTAGTGTAAATTTTTCATCTCTGATATTACATATTAGGAAAACAAGGTGATTGAAAGAATATTTATTTACTAACCATTCCCAATTATGTATTGAATACAAAATACTGGCTATTTGTTTTACATTTTCGAATTTTCATTCATTGGCCATTGATTGTTCATTGTTGATTGTGCATTCATTGCATTTGAATTGTTCATACAAATGAACGATCAACCATGAGCTGCTGAACGCTAACGTTAACTGCCCTGTTATGTCAAGTGTCAGTGTCAGTTGTATGTTGACTGAGGGTTCCACCATTGTCCTCTGACGTAAACTGTGCACTAATCACTAATGCACGCTGTACTGTCAACAGTTGACTGTACATTGCACGCTGATCACAGAGAACATGGACAACAGACTGCAGAACTATCAACTATGAACTACACAGCCAATGCGCAATGAACAATGTTCAATGAATGTGCAATTAATGCACTAACAACTATATCAAGAATGAAAAACGATGAATGAAATTTCAAATATGAACAACTGTGAACTGGCAACACAATCAAAGAATGTGGAATGTCAACAAATGTTGAATGTAATTAATGTGCGTGCAATGACAAAACCAAATACCAACTAAATGCAACGTCAACAACAGACATGTCTTTACCATTCATATCTTTTAATCCAATTAAAGAAAGTGCAAAAGGAAAAGTCGAAAAGTGAAAGGAAAGTTTACGAAATTAACCAACTACAGATTCCAAATTTCAAAAACGATAAAAAAACAAAAAAGCGTGAACTTACCAGTTCCAGCGTCAAGAAGAGATCCAATTTCCCAAAACAATTACAGCCCCAACACAACTAAACTACAGTTATGAATGTCTAGTTACGTTTTTTATTATTATTTTAACTCAATAATTAACTTGAAAATAATTAATTAACTCACTCCACTTCACAAAATACATTCACTTGTTGTCATATTTTTCGTCTTTCTGGCGTGTTTTCTAACTTTTGAGCCTTCCCTCTCCCTCTTCACTTACCCGTCTTCACAAATAACAAAGAAGTCATAGAAATGAACTGAATGAACCTTTACGGGATTAATCTAATGGGCATTGTGATACATACATATTTTCCATAATTTCCCGTTAAACCGACGCTATTTTTATGAATTCATGAATAATTATTTTACTACTCTTTGTTCTTCGGTTTTTCGGGGTTTTTTCTTTCTTTATACAACAACGGCTAAAAAGACTGCTCCATGAATATCCATCAGCATAACTCTATTCAATTTCTTTCCAACTTACCTACTTCATGAACTATGAACTCATTGCATTGATATGCTCAAATCAAACTGCTTTACTCATTTACGTGATTGACTGCTAAGCATGATTGTAAAATACCCATTTAGTTTTATGTAAATGTGAAGAATTGTATGCCTGATCGTTAGCTTATCTTTAGTCTAATGAATTTTAATTGGGTGAGACAGTAAACTGTTGACTGTAGTAAGTTAGTTCTTTGTATAACTCGTTGACCTATTTATTGTACTGATGACTGAAGATGAGTAGGATTTATTGTTATGCATGTCAATAGGTTAGCTTTACATATTATTGTATTTGGGAAGTTTTATTTTCGGCTAGAATTTTTGAATATTTTGTACTGTGAGTCTGGCAGTTGTCTTGTAGCTTGCAATTGTTTTCTTTTGATGTGTTTTAAGTTTTTAAGTTTAAATATTAATTGTCCTCCAGTCCAGAGTCCAGACTTGGTGTAAGATACATCATTGTCTGAGTTTGATCATTTTGTTTAATAAAGAGGGATTTTATTTGTTGTGAAGGTTTTCTTATTTTAATATTTGTAGTAAACGAAGTCAGACCATTGACAATCATTATCCCTGAGCAGTGCATTTATTTTTACGGTCGATTTCATGTTTGTAGTAAAACCTTATATCCACTTTATATTTGGGCACATTTACGTCATTACGTCCCTCAACAATGATAAGGATTTAAAATATAATATCTTGGCTTGTGGAAGTTGCCCGACAGGGGTACCCGACACCCGACAGGACCCGACAAAAAATCGGCTGAAGTTACCCGACAATTTTTAGCCGGAAGTTGCCCGACACCGCCGCCCGAAATTATTTCTTCCTTGTGTTTCCTAACCTTTGATAAGTGTAAAATGGTGTAAATAATTAAGTAGCGTTAAAAGAAATCATTTTTGTGTATGGTATCCGTCCGTATAGTTAAAAAGCTATGGGTCAAAATGATTTATTCATTTGCATTTGGTGTTTAAACATCAGATTTACGACCTTATGCATTATGCAATATGTTACTTCAATTTATGAATTGTTCCCAATATCCCAATTTTACATTATCTGGTTTACTCTTCTACAAGAAAGAATGGTCGTGAGGGGGGTTTTAAATTGGTTTAATAGTGTTCAGAAGAAATTTTAAAAATCGGGCGGCGGTGTCGGGCAACTTCCGGCTAAAAATTGTCGGGTAACTTCAGCCGATTTTTTGTCGGGTCCTGTCGGGTGTCGGGTACCGCTGTCGGGTAACTTCCACAAGCCTAATATCTTGCAATACAGGCTTAAAAAAGAGCCACACCTATGGTATGGTGCCATAAAAATGGTTTATATAATGGCCCTCATTAGTAACCCTCATTAGTTAAATCGACTTTCCTACCTTTCTTTAAAGGTAAAAGTATCTTATGCATTTATTCTTTTTACTGAATTACGCTAATAATCCACTCCCAGAGCTTCAACAGAAGCTTCAATATCACATAACAATAAAAATTAATTGACAAATGAAAGTATATCAAAATGAATTCCTCACTGTACGTACCTAATAACTTTAACTACAACATAAGAGGATGGAAACCCCTAAAACAACATTAAAATTATTATTATTACTATATGAAGTGTAGAGCTTCATTTTGAAGCTAGGAAGTAAATTACTTATAGTAATAGTTGGATCAGTGCGAGAAAAACATTTTTCAGCTAATTTCCCGAGTCCTGAAAAAGTCATGCGAAGAGTAAGTAGAATGGTTTATTATTACTTTGTATACAGTTGAGTTTGGTCAGTTAGGCAGGACTTAAGAAACTTTTACTGTATTGAGGAATTAAAGCCCATTTTGTACAGACGCGGAAGTGAAAGTAGAACAAAACTGACCAGGAGAAAGCAATTCACATGCAATAACTTATTTAAGGACTATGATTTAACATTCTCGGTTATTGCACCCAAGAGCATGAGTGAGTAGGTTATAGTTACATTAGAAATTAACAGAAGAAAGTCTACTTTCTAGTACGTATTCAAATTTTAACTCATCATAAAACATGAATGAAAACATTTTCAAATCATATCATCAAAAGTTAGTACAAGAATTATCTAAAACCTATGAAACCTATAAAATTATCTATGAAAAAAAAACTTATCTAAAACCTTAAGAGTTTGCCTTAATTAATTAAAAATCTTAAACTCTTGCATCAGTTATACTGCCCTCATAAAAGTTGAATTTTAGACCTTAATTAGTCCAATTGTAAAATTTACATTCATAAAATGATAAACTAGGGTAAGATCAAAATTCCTTCTTTAGCCCAATAAATACGAGAACATTGAAATAATAGTGTTTACTATCGCACAATTATTGACTGATTAACTATTAAAAGTTACCAGTGTATCATAAGAAAAAGGCTAAAACAATGATCATTTATTAAAAGCCAATGCAAAAAGGTGTAACACAAAAAAAAATCGTTTAAGTAAACTACAGCACAGCCGACCCATCCAACAACTTTGTTATTATTTAAGCTTTATGAAGTTGCGAAAAGTTTAGCTTTGCGCAAATTTTATGTTACGCTTCTCAAGATCCTACTGTATAGGCTTGTTGTAATAACTTTGTGAATATTTCATAGACTTTTTGCCAAAGCTTAACTCGAACAGTATAGCTTAATATAAGCGTTCCGGTTCGTTGACTTAAGACATGCAATCTTTTTAAGGTAGTCTACTCATTCTTGCACTTTGTTATAAGAATAAGAATGTCTTGTATAAACGATGGCAATAGCACGTTTCGCATTTCATGTAAGTCTTCAAGCAAAAAATTACTGTAACGAAGGCTCATTTATCAAGATCTAATAAATGAAGCATAATATATTTATATACATAAGACCAGTGAGTCAGTTTCATCAACACGGAGGCATTTCAGATAAATGCAAACTTCGCCTTGTGCTGTAGGACTTAAGAAGATGTGATTAAAAATAGACTTGTGCACACATGAAGTTTACAAAATAACATAACTGACATAAACTCTTGAAGTCTTGCTCGTAGTACGCTCAAAACTCTTAAAATTTTGAATTTTAAAACTAAAAGCCCTAATAATCAGCTATAAAAGCCACTGTTAAATCCTACTGTTTAATTCGATTGTATTTACAATAGTGCTAATATTTAAAAGTGGAATTAGCATATTTAGGTATACACAAATAAAATAATTATTTTTTTAAACTCAAGTTACACAGCGAGTACATTTCTTTGCCCAAATGATAATGTATTTCCGCCCACGGATCGTACTCCCTTACTAGAATAAAAAAATCCTAATTTTTTTGCTCTTTCACTGGAAGCCCTATCTATACTACTATGAAATGGAGAATGTACTAAAAACAATAAAAAACATCTCAGTTGGTTAAATCTAATGTCTGTGTTATAAAATATTACTCATCAAAACATCATCATTCACGACTACCTAATATCTGATTATTATTAAGAAACATTGTCTCATCATTAAATCATCAAATTCTGTCTTGTTCATCAAAAAATTCCATTTATAGTGCGTACATCAGACTGAAGAAGTCAAATTGAACTGGGTTTTTATTATTTGGAGTTTAGAATGTGATTGCAAAACCACAGGAAGACCTTGCTGCTAGTTAAATTGAATTAACTGAGCTAAATATAAGCAAATTAAGCATATCGACATTAAAAGCAAGTGCAAGCTTTAACAAAATATTTTTGACATCATATTCCCGTCAAAACCTTTTACATGAGAGTAAATGTCATCAGTTTGCTATTATTAAGTTATACAACGATACTATATAACAAAGTTACAAAAACAGTGGCAAAGGCAAAGACAACTGCCAGCTATGCGACAGAATCAAGCTATCTAAACGGTTGTCAGGTTGTCCTTCAGCTTCTCATGTCATTTGACATTTTTAAATAACACCAGAAAGCTACCTCAACATTAGCATGAAAAACCTCTCGTAAAATATACATTAGTTCAGAAATATTGATTAAATGTTCTTCCCTAAATAAAGGATATAATTGTCTTCCGTTCCGAATACTTTTCACTCAATAAAAAGGGGGAGAACTTTATTGGATTCTATTTTTCTATTTGATATTGATACTGAATGTCCAATACAGCAACTACTACTACCCGAACGGGATAGCTGTATCCTACCAGGCAAACAAATTTTATTCGGTTGGGTGCAATTCTTACATTATATTCACCTGTCAGGTAGGGTTGACTAAGGTGTAGGATTTTTTTTTTTCGATTAGTTGTTCATTTCAATACTCAAGACGGAGATGACGGAAGTTGAACCTGTAGGCGACAACGTATCTCAGGTAATTTTTAGAGTATTAAAATAGTAATGTATTGATTTTTTTATTCGTTCTGTGCTTTAGTTCCTAAGCCTAATAAAAGGGAAATGTCTATGGAAATTAACAAAGTGTGTAATTTGTTGTAATATTAGATTTATTTAATCCGTATTCCATTTTAATCATAATATCAGTGTTGTACGAGTTTGTCTTTGGGGCATCGTAAGATTGATATAGTTTACTTTTGAAAAGAAACTCAATAACGTAAATGCTTAAATAGAACCCCTATAAAATACTGTTTCATCCGTCCTGTAAACAAATGAAGGACAACATTCGTGATTTGTTTTAAAAATAATAACTTCTATTTAAAAGTTTTTTTTAAAGCTATTTCAGAATGTTTTTTTTTAGATTTTAAGGAAATGTAATGATAATTTACGCCTTTTTTGCAAGGTCTTTTGTTTCCCAAGAAGATTTTTTTTTATTTATTTTACTTTTGAGCATTTCATCCATGAAAATAATTAAATGTTATTGAGCAAATGAATAATCTAAACTATAAAAGCAATATTTACAACTTTGCCTTTGACACAGAAGGGTCGCCAGCCAACAATGAATGTTAATCGATATGCCACAAAGAAGACAATCGCTCAGGGGATGTTGGACATCGCCCTTTTAACAGCCAATGCCTCTCAACTTAAATACGTCTTACAAGTTGGCAAGGAAAGGCATCCGTTTTACACCTTAATGGTTACTCTCATTTCAGTCTCTATTGTTTTACAGGTAACTATTCAATTCTTAAATGTATTCCCTAGCGTGTTAATCTTCGTTTTTTAATTACTTCACGAGTTGAGTTCTGGTGAATAGGTGGAATTCAATTTTTTATAAGACAAATAAAACATTTACTTTAAAAGTCTTTGGCACTGACTACACTGACTAGTAATAAGTTCTACAAACTGACTTGAAACTGTAATGACTTTGAATAGTAACACGCGATAATTATGTCTTCGTCACTTACGAAATCCCTTCTCAGTTTGTAATATATGCGCATATGTAGGTTTTTTAAAACATTTCACAGTTAGCAGTTTTAAGGCATGATATCAATTTATTCTTATAAACTATTTTCCGTCTTTATTGCATGTGTTAAATTAGGTAATATCGGGATGTCTTGCCCTATCAGTAAATATGCTTCGGGACTGTCGACTACATCTGCCTGACAATGTCAACTCAGCTATGTTCCTCAATTACCTTCAGCTTGGATTATCCACGGGGATTGCTGGGGTCAATATTGTAATATCAGCGTTTGATCCAACTTATGCAGCAACAAATGCGGGAACTATTATTAACAGTGTTGTTGGCTAGTCACCTAGTCAAAACTTAATTTTTAATCAGATTTTTACTACAACTGTGCAGCTATCATTAGTATACTTCAAATTAGTTTTTATTGTAACGAATGCATGTCAAAAAGCATTCATGACAAGCTTATCGTAGAGTCATTCTATTTTATGTGGAAGCAAGATCTCAAATGATCGATTTGTATTTAGTCCTATGCCCAATGGTATTAGCAAATGAGTATTTATTACAACCACCTGCATTACTATCAGCAACATATAATAAATTATTAAGTCAAAATATATTGAGAAGGGATTTTGTAAGTATTAGGAGGTCGACTGTAATATGTCACAAAAACAAAGTTGTCTTGTTTTGCTGATCTAATCAGTTAATTATGTATTCCAAAAATGATTTAATAATGTACAAATTAGGATTCCTAAATTA
>JAQGBU010001643.1:0-11995 GCA_034698605.1 Isotoma decorata | reverse complement strand
TCGAATGATATATATATTGCATGGATAAAGCTGCCAGGGATTAAGGACCGCAAAAAGGGCTCAAAAAACCAATGTGCTACAGTTGCAATAGATAGGTGCATAATTTTTCATTTTGATATGAACCAACTTTCAATATTTCGTACCCATTATATTAACCCTTTAATATTGTCATTATTATTAGATGAGATAATTAATAATTAGTAAAAACCTCGTTAACTTTCTCACCTTCTCTTCTACCTATCTATTTATATAAAATGCTATAAAATTCATGTATTTCGTGATCATAAATCATCCAAATTAAGAATCAGTTACAGAAAGGTGAACTTCTCAACAATTTTAGAAGTTGAATAATATCTAAACCGAGTGACGCCGCTAACCGACGTAGACGTGAATTACTAAGAGGATGAATCTGACAGGGACTCCGAAGAACTTAAAGTGACACTTGAAAATTCAAATATTTTTAATGGACTTTCTAAGTATGAAATTTTGCCCTTTCACTGGAGTTTCAAAGTGTCATGGGGGCATTCGAGGATAAGCCCCGAATTTCAACTTATGAGATTCAAGATAATGAAGATAACCTTCTGGCACTTAATTATTTATATAAATTTAGTGAACCATTTTCATTCGCTTTCGAAATGTGCTTAGCTTCACTAGTTAAATTGGTAATAACTTAATAACGCGATAACACCAATACCAACTACAAAACAAATAGCGTGTAACATCTTTCAATACATAATAATAATAACTCCGCCTATTTCTTCCCCTCCTTTGATTTGACGAACCATCGAAGTTCAACTTAGGGGATGCTACTTTACAACCTGTCGACAATTTCTATGAAGTGGTTGCTGGCTTAATTTTTATCAGGTAATTGTTCTGTTGGCAGTAGACCTTTATGAAAGGCATTTACTTCATTACACTGATTGAGTAACAATCATATTTAATTGTTCTTCTTCATCTTAAGAATCTTAACTGAACTGTGTTGAAGATTAGCCAAATAGATTTCATAGATTGATAGATTAGAAGATATAATTTAATATATATCAATCAATGCCTTCAATGCTTTTCCCTTTTCCTTCAATAAGTTTCCATGTCATTTATGGGATGTCACACTGACAACTTCAACTTACGATTCTCGAGTCTAATATTCAATCAAGCACACTTGATGCCTTTAATTCATGATTGCAAGAATCAGAATACGTATGCTATGCTACACTGTTACCTGTTACTTACCTACTATTTACGCTACGCATAGTTACATACTTTCCTCATTTTTAGTTTACTGCCGCAACTATGACGTAATTGAATGTTTTGTTATGTAACTTTAATGGGTCGTCCCATAATGTAACGTATCTAAATGATTCATTATGCATCTAATCTTAACCTTAATCTGCAAGTACTTTTTGTATGTATACATAAAATTGTAGTTGTCAATTTTTCTAAAATTGCCCTCAGTTAGATAAAAATATCACGACCACCGAGCTCTGGGAAATGTCTAAATTATACTTCATAATGACGATAAACTCCACCCCCCGCATCTTTCGCTTAAGAGACATGTTGACAAGTAACAAAATAAACGGGAAGGAGTCCAGCCAGAAAAGTTGCAGTAGGTTCTTTTAAATATTCTATCTCCTAGATAAATTAAAAAATGAACAGATGTTGATTTATAATAGCTAGTTCCCACTATTAAATGAAAGGATATATTTGTTGACTAATCAACTTAATTATCTTTGAATAGCCAACTAACAATAAATACTGAAAACGCTGTAAAAGCAGTAAACATCTAATAACAACAATAAACAACTTTGTTTGTTTCTTGCATTTCTTGTTTATCATTTGATTCTAAATTCTATTTGTGACAGAACTTCTGTACACGTCTGGGGTAGCTGATCTATATGTTTCCCTTTATTTACCCTCCGACAATTATGGCTCATATAACACCCGTTATGACTTTTGTTTCAAACCCAAATGCCCAACTCTTTTCAGTAACACAAGATCAGTTATTAAATTAAAACTTATTAAGCTTAATGTTCCCTTTTCTGTCTTTTTTACTGTCAGTGCAACAATGTGCAAGACTTTACTTTAACACATGAGAATGAGACTAACTAACCATACATCAAACAAACTATCCCTAAAATTCCAAAACAGCATTTTATAATTCAGAATGAAAGAAACTAACCCTAGTCCCTCCCTAGCAGTCCTTAACCCAATCTTCATCTTTAAAACAAAACACTCCATATCACATATACATGCAATTTTATGGATGTGATTTTTATTGTTTAATACAATAACATGCAATTGAATATCGAATAATCGGATAAATATGATTTGGTCCACAGACTAGTAATCGTACTAGTCTGTAGATTTGGTCGTGTTTTCTTCTGGCCCAAAAACCTCCCGAACGACCCAACATCAGAAGGGTTTTAATTTAAGACGTGTTAATGAACTTTACTAACAACGAGACAAACACTCGTCACTCCCCCAAAACAACTCGGAATACTTTAAAGAGCTTCAAATTACAAAGTCGCGTGAGTCATGTTCTTTTGTTATTGTTGACCTTACTAAAATATCTTTTGTAGTTTATTGTTTAGATCACGTATTTTGTTGATATTACTGTTATGCACACATGTCTTCAAAATCTATCACTAGAATCCATGATTTAAAATGTACAAGTTAATTTTCAAAACAAATACGATCCGAACCACCTTAACAGCCTTGACTATAACTAATCCTAATTCTAATTACCTTTTAAACTTTTTCCATTAATATTGTTAATATTAATATCAATACACAATATTAATCAACATTATTGATTGTAATATTCACACACTGATTCTTCTAGTAGTACTTCGTAACTCCTTACTTGCTGCATATTATTAACCCTCCTCTCCTTCACTGATTAGATTTTTCAGTGCGGTAGAGTGAAACACTGTCCAATAAACACTGACTCCTTGAGTTCTCTACTCCATTATGTTTTTATGAGACACAATAGGCACATATACTAATAAACTGTAAATAGGAAATAAAATATATATCAATAGTTTATGCCCTCTGGCTACTAATGCACTTTAAAAGATTATTATTATTCATAAGTCCATAAGCCTTACCCTAACACAAAAAGGAAACAACTACATTACTGAAACAATGAATTGTAAACTGAAAATAAAATACAATCAACCATGAACCATACGTTTATGAAAGATGCCACTATGCCACTTGCACTTCCCTTTGATGATAATGAAACTGATGAATGATGTACACACGTGAGCCAGTGACTCATATCACGACTCACGACTTAAGAACGAGAAAATACACAAAGACACACTTTCTTTTCCACTTTCCAGCCATCAAAATAGTTATTAAATAAAATTAAACTACACTAAAATCAATGTTCTAAGCCCTAAGTAAACTATAAGATATAAAACTTTGGAACCACAAACGATGCAAATGAGTAGATATCAACATTGAAGATACTGCAATTAAATCATAAAAAACTGTCCCTTTCCATTTTTATATACTGTGCATTGTATACTACTTGAACTTATCTTTAGCCGTTTAGCCTCAGCGTCAGCTCACAAATACAACTACAACTGTGAACTGCACAACAGTGTCACCTAAAAATGTGTCATGACACATACATAATTATGTACACAAAATAATAAGTAATTTACCTTAATTGGGTTGGATTAATCGATCTGGATCAGTTCAGCCGCACTCACGTGCACAATAAATTTTAACTTATGAATCTTGATAAAAGCAAATGAACGAAATTCACCATTAGACATTACTCTATCATTTTACATTTAAGAGTTTAAAAATTTCGAAAAGACTACTCAATACTTTTTTCATTAATCCAACTAAATGAAATAACTAGTTATGACACTATAGAGACAAAATAAAATACAAAATAACTGTTGCTAATACCAACCTGAAGGCTGAAGTTAAATGTGATTTTGTACTTTAAGACACTGTTAACATGCCCAAATGCAACTTTAAAACATTCCATCCGATTCAACATTTATTTTACACTGCATTTAGTTGTTAGGAATTAGTTGTGCGATTTGACAGAACACAGAAAAGCCAAGGCCATGCCAGTAAATCTCATCCCCATCCAATTTTACACCTCAACTAACACAATACTGAATACACACGCAGTAATTAAGAATTAACAGAATTTTTTTTCCTACCTTTCACCTTTAACCTAACACTAGAATTTTCAGCTTCACAAGCCTTTTTAAAACTTAACTTACTTAACTAACCTGAAGCCTACAAACGCCACATCACACACAAATAACACGCAAAAAAGGATGTTTTTAGGACAATGTGGAAAAAGGTTGAAAGGGTATGATGACTTGGACTGGAGCCCTTGAGGACATGGCAGGGCTAAGGGCTTGACCACAATGGAATTGCGGACTGTTCTGCACTATTGCTACTTTACTACTACTCCTATTGCAACTTCTAGGTTGAATATCAATATTGAATCAAGCCCTACTTACTATATTATAGACTACTACTCCAAGTCAAAAACCCGTGTGTACGTGCGTTCGTGTACTCCTTTCCTTAGAACCACAAACTAAACTAAAGCTATCACAAAATGCACAATATGAAGTGTGTCTGGTGTCTTAGCAATAGGGCTCAATGTGCCCCAATCCAATGCAACTGCTATGCAATAAACCATTTACCTTACTAGTCCAGTTAGTTGCCAGGACAGAAAAACGCCCTATACATTCTAGCTATGTTCCATGTCCATACGACCATTTTATTCTTGCAAAATTAGACTAATTATAAATTACTATTAATCCATTTAAGAGCCTTTAATTACCTAAGACTTAATTAACTCCTTCTCAACACTTTCAACGAATTTGGCTCAACCTATTCACCAAGCTCAAAGCTTCAAAAGATGCAGATGTATTGATATTGAAAGGATTTTCCAATTACTATTTCAACTATTACAAATGCCTCAAAAAATAATGTGGGTAAATATCCCTCAAAGATGATACACTTACTTATCTACAGTATTAGTACATTTCTTACTATGTACTAGTTTTAACAATTGTACTCCACGAAGAAATGCGTTTCTTTAGATAATGCTACGATAAAAATTATTATATTGTAAGAGTAAGATTTTTTTAACCCGAGAAAAGGGTCAGTAAATAAGATTATACTTCTTTCTTGTTAAAACACGGAATGAATATTTTTTGTAAAAATAGAGCAATGCGTTGAATAATGATTGATGAATAACAGGCTGATACAAAGGTGAAAGGTCATCAAAGCAAAACACTTATCAGGAGGGGACATTGTGATGGGACGTTTTTGTGAGTCCAAGTCTAGACGCAGTGCAGTCACAAATCACAATCATTCAAAATTATTGCAATAACTACACGTAATTACTAACTACATACTACTTCGAACCAAAGCCTGATGTTACTTTCTTTGAAAAATACGACTTACTCAACTCATTAACCCAATTTCATTAAATTAATAAATCACCAATAACACACAATCACAGTTGACTATAGTCCAGTCAGTATTTTAAACAATTGATTAATATTTTACGGGCACTTCACACTTAGCTCATCCCTTCACCAACCCCCACAGAAGCACTTATCCTCATGAAATTAATCCTGTGATGAAAACTTACTTTGGGTTAGCCTCCCTGAACTGTCTCACAGCAGCACGTACAGCTTCTTGACTTACAAAGGTCGCTCCGCTTTTACTAAATTATCCAAATTCAGTGCAATAATTATTAGTTTATGTTGTACACAAAAATAAATAACAATTATCCAATTATCCTACTTTTGTCCTTCCGACTCAATCCAAAATACTTTAGATTAGACAGGCAATCTCAACGTCCAAAATCCACAATAATTCCACAACCGCTGCACGCTTTAAATTGAAACTTTTTTTTCAACAAAAAATACAAATTAAAATAGTATTTAAGGCTCTATTTAATAAAAACACTTTCATTTTGTCCTAGATCCCAAGTGTTAACTGTTCCTAGGGTCCATTATTACAAAGTATTGATTCTGGTGGTGGGGAAAATAGGACAAATTGATTAGTTCTAAGTGTAAGAATATCGACACCATGGTATCAATGACAAAGAGAGTAGTGATTTAATCAGTTAGGGGCACTTGATTGATGCTGGACGATGTTCCTCACATTCTCACGCTAATCATAATAACAATTCAGTACTATCTTTACTACTAATTAATAAATATAGATCAACTTGAGACAAAAGTGAATCTTTAGATGACACTAGAACTTTTTTATTTCTTAGCCGTAGTAATATCGATGCTTGTGATGATGAAGATGATGACCACTCCATACTTGTGGAAGTAATGATACTAATTTCTAGCCTCATACAGAATTTTACTCGCAGAGTCTCAAAGTTCCCAAGGTAAAATTTTAAGAAAATCCTTTACGAAGCTTCTTATTTTTCAGAAATTTTTAAAAGAAGGAAGAAGGATGATTTTACAATATTAATCTTCTTCTTACTACTGCGGACATTACACTAGTTTATTTCACACAAGTACTTCTTCCTTCATCACTCTGTACTTGCACTACTACTGAAAAGACCCAACTAACTACTTGAGTAAAACTCTTGATAGTATTCAATACTGAGGTATTGCAATATAAGATCTCTAAATTCTACATCCAAAATTCAACACCCTATTTTACTAAAATCTATCAAGTTCATAGTGTATCTTTCTATGTGTAGTTAGTTAATATGACTTAGATAGCTTTTAAAAGCTTTTACTCTCCTCAACCCTCTAGTAAAACTGAACTAAAGGGAGTATAAAATTTTTCTCAAGTCGGTGTCGGTCCATACTGACTATACTCTCTTCACCCGTCGTATAGTCAGTAGTAGTAGTACAGTAGTATAAAGTAAGACTCTTTGGCCGCTGACGCTGCCACTAGTAGTATTCTAAAGCGAGTTCTTCCTATTTCTCTAATATTTTTAGTTTTATTATAATTTCTCAACTACCTATCTTAATGGCTGACTTGATGAACATTGAATACTCTCACCATCATCATCATAATGGAATGGGTTTACTACTAAAAAACAGCTTAGATGCAACATTATAGCGACCTATCAACTATCAGCCACCACTACTGCTGATAAAAAACAGCGAGCATATAGAATAGTGCATATATAGTGTTCGATGTAAAAAACAGCCCAGAACTCAGGGGGACTTGTGCCGTTCTCATGTATCCACCACCACCATGGCTTTTTCTTACTATTATTTTATGCTTATAAGAACCGTACAATAATATAGTAGTTAGCACTGTAGTGGAACGTTGGTCTTAGCTTATATAATAGTTGGTAGAAACTAGAGTTATCATAAAATAGAAATATGTTCCAATAACAATAACCCTAGTTACAATGGGTACATCTTAAGAATACATCTTATGAAAAAAGGTATTTCATAATTCATACTGCACTTAAGTGCAACTAGTGTAGTAGTACAGCAGTACAAGGTTAATAATAATAATATTGTCATATTGTAAAGTTAAGGCTTTTAAGGCTTCGGCTCTTCGTCCTCGTCCCATGAACGCTCTTTCAGTCCTTTTCTATTGTGCGTTGGGAACTGAAAAATAACCTTTTTTTGGAAAAAAGAACAAATAAGAAATAACTGACATGCAATTATGCCTCCTGGATGTATAAGCCGGCTATGACTAATCTATACTGGTACTGGAGGATTGGCCAACCGTATTATGCATAAACAATATGGAAAATATGTGTAGGTACCCTTTAGAAAACTAGGTCTTAAGGGCCTTTTTTATTGCATACTATACTACCTAAGATCTTATTTACGACCTCCCCTGCCTACCAAGATGAGTTTACATTATATTTACACATTTTTTGAGGTGCATCGTATATCGTATTGTATTAGGTTGGACTACTAAGAAATTAAAGGAAGCCAGCTCAGTACCCCCAGGGTCTGTAAAATCGTATCCATGCAATGCTACATTATGGTTTGTATATAATTGCAATATTCAGAAACAATACTTGTTAACAAATGGGCTTAAAATCATATTCCATATTTCAACGCATATGGAATAATATTCCTAATATCTCTACATATGCCATACATACAGAGCTTTAAAAGCGTCGCTGGCTGTTGGTGCAGACTGACACACAGTAGTGAATGAAGAAGGGTGAGAGGCCTGAGAGGTGAAAAAAGTCGATGTGGCTTGTGGCTGTTAAACTCATCCAAGGAGGAGTCTGCAACTAGGTGAACAAATGCTATGACTTGTAACAAATCTACACCCAATCTTCACCTTCGAAACAAATTACTGCTAAGCGATACCAAATTCATATTCCATAATTCTCAAAATATTTACAGACACAACTGAGATATTTTAAAATAAAGTTTTTAACCATTTGTTTTGTTAGAGACACTTCTGTTTTAAATATAAATTAATTTTTGTGATCCTACTAAAGTTACTGTTCAACCCAGCATTATCATTACTAAAAGCGAATAGGAATTTCTACTACTACTACTGATATTGCGAAAGAGAGGATTGAGCAGCGCAGCGGTTGTAGAAATCGGGTTATTGAACGTTACATTGTCCTGTGGCTGTGAAATTATTTCCAAATTCCTGGATAATGAAGTGCACAGCCTCTAATAACTTCTAGCAAAAAGGTAATTAGTCAACTACTTATATTTTCATCAGCATTAAAATGTTAATGACCAATTTAAGTAACTAACAAACTTCTTTACGTTTTATACAAAATACATTTTATAAACCGTACAGAAGGACGTTTTAGCATGACCCATATCATAATAGCCCATATTATTATTGCAGCTCAGAGTTAGCAGTTATTGCAACAACTGTCTTTTTACACTAAGTACCCCCTGCCTCCCCCGTGGCCTATGTAGAATATCGTGACTAACCCTAAATTAATATTGATCAACTTACATTTGGAACAACTGATGTGTAGTAGAAGGAGGTAACGGGAGAGGATTCGATGCTATCCACCATTCTTTCCCTAGCTGCAAGGGAATAAGGCTACTAGGACCAGCAGCTGAGGGAGGTCCGCCTGAACGTAGTCCTCTCTCTTTCGCAGAGTACTTGTACTGGAAGGAAGCCATCGCTAGACAACCCCACCTGACCCAGCACCGCTCCCAGCAAGGCCCCTTTAAAAAACGGTTAAGCTCAACAAAGCTACAGTAAAGAACAAGAAAAAGAATCAATTGAGAATAAAACGCTTTTGAAAGTGGATAGTACATATTAATATTGAATATGATTGAATAATACCAAAGATAGAACTTTTCTAGGTAAATCACATCACATATTATATTCAATATTGAATAACCAAGCAAATATTATGCAATATACAATACAACAGACATGAAAAATTGAAATAGTTTATATAGATTTCAGATTGCTATAAAATAAAAATGAAAAAATGCGTACCAAGAACGAGGTTTGATGGGATGACACGGATGCAAGGCCAAAGTTCAAGCTCAAGTGCTACTACTAGTAGTAGCAGTAGCAATTTTCGAAGAGAAGCAAAGCAATCTTCCGTTGGAGATAACTTCAAAAAATTAAAAGGAATAAAAGAAATGATGTTGCAAAGTGAAAATTGCAAGGACGCGTGGATGATGGAAGCCACGGATTCAACAATAGATTTAGTGGAATTCTACGAGAAAAGATTGAAGTCTCTTCTAACACACTTGCATCAATCCGCGGATTCGCTGAAAAAGTATGCTACGTCATGATGTCCAGCCCTTCTTCATCTTTATACTTGACCCATACCAGGTCCCAGTTCACTAGTTCATTGAAAGTTTAGTGACACTTTCACTTCACAAAAAAAAGGTCTATGTATCTGTCGTCAAGGTCGTTGGTGACCGTGACCGTTCTTCGTACTAATCAGTGTGAAAGGTCACAACAGGTAATTGTAACCGAAAATGCTTACCACCACACCACGATGACAGTCTCGAAGAAAGCTTCTCTATCAGTGTGTAGGTACTTTATTATGGATGCGGATGGAATGGAGTAATAAAAGCTACAGACCAACAAAATACAATGTAAACTGTTGCTTTATTTGCAACCACTACTACTGCCAAACGCAAACACCCTTTCAGAAAGTTCGTGTCAGAGATTGAGGTATTGCCTGTCAGATGATTAAATTGGAACAAAGATATCCACGAAGTAGGAGCATTTTCAAGAAAGGTAGAAGCGTAATTAAACAAAAATACGAGTCCAATAACGGTAAATGAAGTGCTAGAAAGTAGATTTTTAAGCAAACGTTATTTATAGCCAAGCCCAGAAAAAGAAGCTGACTTATAGATTACACTCGTTTTAGTGTAGTATCCAAATCCGAACACTAGGCTATTGGGAGGCTGCGGTCTGAAAAAACCCTGATCGTTAAAAGTTTGGAGACTTGTGGTCTGAAAAAGCAATAAGTTCCTGAATTACGGCCCCTCTTAAACATCACGCTGCTGACTTCTAACAAACTAGACATTTTTTAAAATGTCTTAAAATGTATTAAAAGCCATAGATTTAGAAGATTGATACAAAAGGTCAAGATTTATGAAAGGTTTTACAACGTTTATGAATGGCTCTTTAAGAATCCATTTTTCATTTTGTGCAGAATGCTTGCATGAGGCTGAGGATACATATTTTTATGATACTTCATCTTGCATCGGCTTATACACGAATATTAGGCATACTGGGAAAAGAAACCATTTTTTATAAGTTTAAAAATCATGACCACTCAATTTTTATGTTGAATATTAAACATTTCCAATTTTATTCTTTTTGTTTTTGAAAAATCTAAATTTCGAGTGAACGCTATAATTAAAGCACGATATTTTTTCACTGTTGACTGTAGATAAGAAAATGTTGAGATCTTTGTTGAAGGCTATTGCTATAAATACACTGATGAGAGTCGTCATTACTGAAATTTATAAATTAATTAGAAATTGGCAAGGTGAATACATCGAATATCAGGCCCTGGCTTACAATGACAGTGTCTGGTAGAACCAACCTCAATCCTCTTTTATTTTAACTCACTAGCAAGGCAAGGGTTTAATTATCTAATCTGACTAAATCTATGATTTATATGAACACCCTAATAATTTTATGTAAAATTAGTATTGATTCGTCTAAAATTGTAAAGTACATGACGTCTGAGTGTCCAGATGTATATGTTGGGGGGCAGGGGTCAAGGATCAAGATGAAGGAAGAAGCAACTTAAATTTTTATAAGTTTCAGTTTTGAGTAAATTCAACATTTAATTTGGTTTTTGTATTCACAGCATCGAGAAGTACATGATGGAGGGTGAAGAACGAGATAATGAATTAGTGGAGCAGACTATCTTATTCGATGAATTACAAAGCCAAGTGACAAAACTACAAATTCAGTGTTTAGAGGAGAAACGAAACTATCTGGGGCTTGTGGGAGATAATGAACACCTTAAGGTATGTACTGCGCTTATCTTTAGAATTACTAAACTACAACCAACAATAGCGCAGCAATTTTTTTTATTCCACTGCCATTTACTTTTTAATATGTATAAATGAAGGCGTAAAGTTAATGGAGTTATGACTGGTTATTTCCAGTTGCGGTTGAACATTTAGTATTCAAAAGTAAGTTAGAAAATTAAGAATTAAGATTAAAACAAGAAAAAGAAACGTGGGCTAAAAATTATAACTATCAACAATGGAATTTTCGCATATTATTGACTTGAGGTTGAGATTAAATCCAACAAACTGATATCTTGCATTGTTGATTGTAGACATGGTTGTGGATTTTCCTTACATGAAATGGAAAATAGAGAAGAACCCCTTACATTTCAGATGGAAGGATACAATATTGCATCTAGAAGAACCCCTGTCATTTCACATTTACTTGTATACTGCCAATGGGGGTCTTAATCTGAAAATCCCATGAGCTCTAATTCCATTCCTCTTTACCCCCCATTTTGACGATTGGAATCGGTAGATTCAATAATTCGAAGACTTTTTTTCCTCTTGCATTTTTCTCC
>JAQGBU010001642.1:0-12000 GCA_034698605.1 Isotoma decorata | reverse complement strand
AAAATTATTAAATACAGTATGCTGCGAAAAAGACCCGTTATTTATGAACGAACCTTTGTAGTTCCAGTAGTGCAGTGCAGTGATAGTAGTAGTAGTATAATAATTTGAGTAAAGAGAGAGTTAAAATGATAAAAGTGTACCTTGTACACTTCTATCGTTCTGAGTAAAATAAAGGTGGGGATGATTCTTTTGACACACTGGCGCTTGGTCAATAACTTCCGACCAAAAGGTCACAGGTCAAAATGTTGGTACCAAGTCGATTTGTCTTGTCAAGATAAATCGATTGATATGCTACATGATTTTTTTGAGATGCATTTTAGAATAACTTTGACCTGTGACCGCTCAGTAGGTCAAGTTAGAATTTTGAAATATAGCCTATCATCTTCATTTAATTTTTTTAATTTCAAAAATATAAGTCGCGTTTTTCTGCGTTGCACCGTTCGAAAGGAGTATTGTCTACTCACTAACAGAGCTTCAGCACTGGAATCGTATAATAGTAGATAATAATAATAATTTATTACAAAATGGGACCCACTGCATGTGTGTATTGTGGTACTTACCCCATAAGGATGATTAATAAACCATAATACAAACAAATCAGATGAAAGTAATACAGAAAATAGCATATGTAGTACATATTTAGAAGTTCATGTGAGACATAATGCTTAAACGAACCAAACTGAAGTGTTTTAAAGATATTTAGCAGTCAAATAATAAATATAACAAAATACATTTTTTTAAATCACAAAAAAGCATTAGTAATGCATTAGAAAAGAAAATAAGTAATACAATCATAATGTTAAGTGCAATGGTAGATGGTAGCCAATGTCTTACAGTTTTAAACTGTAACTTATAGTTTTAAACAATTTTACGGTGAAGTAAAAAATGGTTAACATGTAAAAAAAGCTCAGATAATCAAATAAGAAGCTTAGAAGATATTTTAATAGATAATTATAAAAATCATAATGATAAAAATAATCCACAAATGGTATAAAGAATATAAACCCGCCTTCTTAACCCTAACCATATTTTTAGAGGAATAAACGAACATAGAATAAACGCTAGTTACAAATGTTAAAATCATGGATACTTATTTCATTTTTTACACTTTTATTTCATTTTTTACATTTTTATTTCATTTTTTACACTTTTATTTCATTTTTTACACTTTTATTTCATTTTTTACACTTTTATTTCATTTTTTACACTTTTATTTCATTTTTTACACTTTTATTCCATTAAATAACAATTAATAAATAAAATATAAGGGACGACGACGTAGCCTATTAAATTGTATATGTGAATAGGATAACGAATAAATATTGATTTCTGTGACGAAGATTGTAACTAAAGTAAGTGAACGAACTGAAAGTTCTCCCGGCTGCCCACGTTACCCTGTGGCAAACGTATAAATACCCCTGTTCTGTTGAAACCGTGTAAATTCCCAGTACGACTAATACCGCATAAATTACCCGATGGAGAAAAATAAATTCTTTAATTTGTTCTTAAGGATATTATAAACCACGTGACTTGCGTAGCTCCGCCCACAAAGTTCTCCTTCCTCTCCATGTTTGATGCAGGGGATTCATATTCTTGCTTTAAATATCATTACTCACGCTAACATAAGTACGATATTTAACCAAACCAACTCTCTAAGATATCATTAGTATTAACTATACTTAACTACGATTATTTCGGGCTAAGTTCCACCTCTCACACTGGGCAAAGATCAAATTCCAAAGAACTTAATTTTTGATACCATTATGCATCATTCTGTCCAAGATCATTCCATACAATGATCTCATTGAGTTTTGAATGGAATGGGGCAATCAAACCCAACGTTTACCTCCCTGACATCGTTCATCGGAGTTTATTGACAGACTATGCGTTAATTGATATTATCGCTTTCTAATCATGTTAAAATACAGTTTGGATTTTCTTTAAGAAGTTTTCAGTATGCTTGTAAGTACGATTTGGAGCACTACTTTCTACATTTTTGTTTCTCTGCTTTACTTTTAACTGAGTTAAGTTTTCAGTTTAAAAATGAAAGTATTTTCCCTTGATCTGGCTTGCGTTTGGGCAAGCCAAAAGTGAAATAGGGACATCGTAGGCGGGTGCAATTAATGCAAGCGGTTGCGATCTCATCAGGCGCGATCATATGGTTCATTCAGGTTCTGGTCAGATTTCATCTGGTCTAAGCCTACTTTACACCGACTCGAATACATTTAGCAATGAGGGAATTAATAGAAACCTGGTCGTTAAAATAAGTAACTAAACATATTTTTCAAATTAATATTCTTAAAATTTTAAAATTAATTAAAATTAAATTTGCTTTTTTTAAAAGCAGCCAACCTTCTCGAGCACCTTCTTCACTGGGGTAAAACCTTCCTTCAATGGAGAGGGACAAATTACCCACATCCCAAAAACCATCAGACTGGCTTTGATGCTTAACAACGTTAGGAATGTATGCGATATTTAAATTGTAAAAACACCATCGGGTACTGGTAAGAGTTTTTCGGTTTTTCATCGCAAAGGTCATGGTAATTTATTTTGTTACAAATTGTGATTTAGGGATACTGTAACATATGGTCAGGAGGGTGTATCAGCTGCGGAATTTGGAATGAGACTGACCCGGTGACGTTTGCAAATATATGGTTTGTCCCATACAACTACATTCAGATAATTGGATTGGGGTACGATTTTTATACAACGACGAGTGCCTACTATGATGAAACATGGGGTCAATCCAGATGAAAGACGATAGAGCTTCCGAATTAGTAAGTGCAACGAAGCCGACTTCGAAGGAGACTCGCAGCTACAGTTGCAGAGTTCCGCAAGCCTAAAACATCTTGCAAAACCTACTGACTCATTTCTATCACTACGTGACGTCATGACTGAAGGAATTTTCAAGACATTTAAATATAATGTAATCAATTAAATATATCCACCTACACTGCAGCTTAAGGACAGCTATTCCCATTAACGTTAAGTCATTAAGTAAGCCACTTTGTGAGTACCTTATAAATTTTTGTGTATGTAAATTATTGATATAGATTAGGTTACGTAAATTATTGATCGAGCTTCTACACTTCCTTCCAGCAGCCTGGACTACTCTGAAATCCATTCCCACACAGCACGAGACAGCAACCTATGTGAACCTCACTTGAATTCTTAATACCCGTTGGACGGAAGCTCTACCACGATTCAACATTACCATACCCGAGGACATCATACTGGAAAAGACCCGGCCTCAAAAATTGTTGCACTATACTGCAACATTTTATATGCCTTTACTCATGCTTTCTTGCTTTTTTAAATAGGAATGAACTGACAGTCTTGGAGGGGCTTTTGCCCAGACAGCTGCCTCTTAGAGGCTTTCTCTCTTTTACAAACTTTAATAAAATAATTAGCAAATATGGGAGTAGTTTATTATATGATAAGTTTATTTCTAGATATAAAGTAACTAAGGGTAAATTAGATTAGGAATAAGAGAATAATACAGATTTCATCGATTCCAAGTTTAAAGAAAAATACTTAATTTTATTATGATAAATATATTTGTGCATTCGTGAACATTAATTTCCTCATCAGCGGCACAACCACTACCTCAATCAGATGGGACGTGTATCAAGACCAGTTCAACCACCAAGACAGTTCCATGCTGACCACCGCCGACGAAGGGAGTCCCCTTTCCTGCTAGTACCTCGCCGCAGCGATACATACTACACTGGCCTATATATCAGTGAGGACAGCGACTTAGAGATAATAGAAGTTAAGATAGCTAAATTTACCGAAACCTCAAAACCAAAGGAGAATTCCAGTTCCACACCCACCACCGTCTTCTACGAAAATTGAGCCCTCCAAAAAACCCGCAATCAATCATGTACCAACTATGACGGTGAAAACAACTGCTCGTATTAATTGCCATAGTGACAATAGTGTAGAAGAATACTTTTCAGACGTCCTGAAGGAAAACCCTATTGACGACGAAGTGGAATACCTCGGATTCAAGTAACTACCCAATAAAAACCATTAGAAATATATAACGACTGGACCACGGAATCGGACTTCTCAGAAGGGGAAGTTCTTTATTTTAAATGAACTAGTAGTAATTTAGGAATAACTAAAAGAATGATAAAGTAACAAAAAAAGTACACAAAACCATTAGGATCAATTGATCTAGTGGTTAGATAGATTGTATTGTAAAACTAGATTAACCGTATCTCCCAGGCGTGTTAAAAATATATTCTGAACGGTTTAAAATAAATTTGATTCTATTTGGTTTGAATAAGTGTAACTTACCGATATACCAATAAGTTAGTAAGTGTAATGCAACACAAAATCAGATTCGGTCGACGTGTATTAGCAGAATATTTATCTAAGATTGCTGGCTATGTTTATTAAAAGATCAAAATGCTTTTACATTTTCTTTGTTCTTAACTTAAACTTAAAATAGAACATAGGGCCTAGCAACAGTGCAACTAGTTTTTATATTATTAACTAATACCTAATTAGATAATAAGATATGCAAATCTTGAAATCACTGCTTTTACAAAGGCGACCTTCACAATTCACCTGGTTGCAGAACCTGGAGAGATGCCTCAGAATGAACAATTCTGCAATGAAGAAGACAAAGGTAGCCTCATTAGCAGGCACATTCATTATTATTTATATAATGGGCTTGCCAGAGGATTAGAAGCTGTACATTGATGACGTTACTCCCCACAATTTATATATTATATATCAGATGTACATTAGTGAAGAAACTGCGTCTTAAATACAGATTTTTGTGGATCTGTTGCATAAGTTACGATTGATATTAAAACAGATTAAAATGTTTTCAAAACATAATTACTTTACTCAGAATCTAACGAACCTAGAGAAATTAACTTTAAATTTCCTAGCATTGGTCCTTCGAACCGGATTCGTAAGTATCCTGAGGTAATTTTTATTGTTTTTCGAATTTTTTTTTCATTTTACAGATTTTATTTTTGTATTAAATCTCGCCTTCAGCGAAAATTCTCATTTTTTGGACGGGTTTTTAAAAATCCAAACCGAAAGAAAAACCTCTTGGCTCCGGCCGTAATTCAAACAATTGTCTGCGTAATTTTTTTTATACTATTGGCTTCTAGGTAAGGGACTCCCATGGGTTTGTAATTTTCGCTACAGCCAGCTTATTTAGTAGTTAGCCAGTCAACCAGCCGAATAGCCAGCGAGCCCGCCGACTAGCCAGTCAACCCGCCGACTACAACCAGCACACCGAATAGCCAGCCAGCCCTAGCCATCCAACCAGCACACGAAAAGCCAGCCAGCCCGCCGACTAGCCAAACATCTCGCCGACTAGCCAGCCCGCCGACTACTCACCTAGCCAAAAACGTTCGCCAGTTTCGCTTACAACAACCCAAGGGACCAACAACCCTCACCTACTGCTTGGTGGCCACTGCTTATGGACCCACGCTCGTCTAGACGTCAGCAAGGTCAACTCCCATCATTTAATTTTCAATTAGATAGCAAGGGGAATCCAATTCCCGTGGAACCAAAAGATAGTAACGGCCCCCCACAACCTCAATACCAAAATCAGTGAGATCATTCTCAACCCCAGGTTCTAGTAAAAGTCTTGTAGAAAGACTAAAGAAAAGAATAGGTGACCCAACGCATAGGTCAAGTACAGAACAGGCCTCCAGTCAGACCCCTAGTAACGATATAGTAAAGGGAAGATATAGCAAAGTCCCCAGCGACTTTATGTAGTAGTGGATCCGGATCAAAACAACCTCAGAATACAGACAGTCATAAAGATTCATCAGACTCTGAAACAGAAAATAGAGATACAGTTGATTCCTCAGATTCAGAAACGGAAAATAAAAATACAGCTAGCTCATCAGATTCTGAATCAGAAAATAAAAATACAGTTAGCTCCTCAGATTCAGAAATAGAAAATAAAGTAAAACTTTCAGATTCAGAAACAGAAAATAAAGATAGTACTGGGGACATATTTCTTGGTCCTCATTCTTCCCAAGAAAATCTTAACAATCCATTAAAGAGCCCAGACTTTAAAAACGGAGTACTTAATAGAAGTACCCAAACACACAGTCGAAACCGTAGTTCTTTATCTAGCCCCACATCATCTGTTGAATTTCTTTCTGTCCCCATTAAAATGGCAACCATCACAATCCCAAATTTGTTATCTCCTATGGCTTTATCGCCATACGATCCAGATAAGGATATCATCAATGAATTTTTAGATAGCTTTGAAACTATCGCAGGATCTGCAGGTTGGAATGCAGCCCATAAATTATCTTTTTTACAATTATTTTTAAGTCCGGTAGCCAAGCAATGGTTCATGAGTTGCAAATCTGCTGCCCCAACAGAAACTTTTAATTGGGACTAAGTTTAAGCCCAAATCAAACTAGCCTTCAATTGGAAGGGAGATAAAGAAAGGGCAGTGAACTTATTACGAAAGAGAAAACAAGGAGATACTGAGTCCATTGACCAGTATCTCTATGATTGCTTGAGGTTAGCTGAAAGAGCTGACCCAACAATGAAAGCAGAAAAGAAGATCAAAAAATATTATTCAGGGATTTGCCTCCACGTATTTCCATCAAACATACGCAAAAAGATTTGCTACGTTAGAAGAATTGAAAACCCATCTGCATACTTTAGAAGATGCTCACCATGTTTATGGCAAAGAGTATTTTGCTGTGTAATGAGCAAACTCATCAGTTTTAAACACTGAAGTAAAGGAGATGAAACAACTGCTAAAACACCCCTGTCAGATATGTGAGGGGATACACCTTCCAAGAAGTCCATAATGAGCTTGGACCCATAGAAGACAATGATTATAATGCTGTTCATATATGTAATTCTTTGCATATTATTCTGTTTGTTTTTGGGGAATTTGTTATATAGGTACTAAATAAAAAGACGCGATAACAATGTCAATCGCTATGACCCTTCACCAACCACAGATGATGACGCCCTCGAATGCCTTTCAGCCCTTTACCAGACTTTTGGCTCAATTAAAGGACTAAAACCATCACCATTAAGTACCAATTCTACTCAATTACCCTCGAAGGCTCCAAAGACATCCATTCTTCACACTGTGGATGAGCCTTCTCACTAACCCCCTCAAGATTTCAAACCAGGCTCCTAACAAACCTCTCCTAATGGAAATATTTAGAATAGTTTTATTCATACCTCACAACTGTCACAACTTACCCTTAATGTGTTAATTTTGTGTCATTCAGATGGGACGTGTATCAACCGCAGCCCCACGAACACGAAGTCCCATGCGGACCACCGCCGACAAAGGAAGTCCCCTTCCGGGTTAACACCTCAGATGAGCGATTCCGATTGCACAGACCCATATACCAGTGAAGAGAATGACTTGGAAATATTAGAAGTTAAACGGCAAAGTCTACTGAACCAGTGAACAGCCCATTAGTGAAAAAGAACCCAGTGACATTAGTGATGAAGAATACTTTTCGGACGCGACAGAAAAATCCACTGACGACGAAGTGGAATACCTGGGACTCAAACATCTGCCCGACCATAAGCCTTTCCAAATAGACAACGACTTGATTACGGAATCGGACTTCTCAGAAGGGGAGGTTCGTTGTTTTAAGTGAGTTATAAATTTAAGTGAAGTAATAGCAAGTTAAGTGAATTAATAGTAATTTAAGAGAGTTATTAGTAATTTAGGAATAAATATGGGCATGGAAAATAACCCCCAAAAAAATGACATAATCCCATTAAAACCAATTGTTAGAATGTTGACTTTGCATTGTAAAGTCCTTTATAGTAATGATGAAGAGGTAACAAACTATCTAACCGATGTGGAGAAAGTTGTTAAAAATTACCAACCATTACTGCACTTCGTAATAGTTGGTTAGCGATAAGGAAATAAGATTACTCTAGTGTTATGACTGTATAGAGTAGAAGAGAGTTGCATTGTTGCAACTATCATTAGCTTGTACCTTGTCCTACCGCAATCGCATAAGCATTGCAAACGGCAATTCAAGGCTAAACTATGTATGAATGATTGTAATGCAATAAATGTAATGTAATAACAATAGAAGAGAATTGTAATTGTATGTCTAAAATGAACGTCTAGACAGGCATTTGGATTTTGCCTGCCTGCCTCTAAACTACTGCTGTAAAATTACATTAATTAATAAAGAGTTAATTAAGAGTTATAATGCATCGACCGTTAATTTCGTTCTTGCATAACATAGGGTAGGGTTGTAATCAGGTATTTAGGGTAGTGGAGTCTTGTAGGTATATAGGTAGGATAATAGTGTTTCTGATTGCTCTTGTATTTCAATGGTAGGAGCAGCCGTTTTGGACCTGGATCACCTGGACCACAGAAGACGTAAATTTATGCAACATAAAAAACAAGCAGTCCACCATGTCCTCGTGGTTTATAATAAACGCAAGAGCAAGTACAAATGTCGAACACACCTGGACCGGGGACCTTAAGCCGTTGTCCTATTTGGACCAAAGGAAGGCATAAAGGAGTCTACAGCTTTAAAAGATTTGAAATGGCCTGTAGGGTGGACTAACCCTCTCGCTTATACAAAAAGGACGCGGAACTTGAACATAATAATATGATCGATGCAATAGTGTATGGACATACAGCCCCATCTGATAAATGCACATTGTTTGACAACTTGATAGCGCCCTTGGCTGGTATGAAGAAAAGAAACTGTCTCTGAGCTGCCGGCATTTAGTTGAAGCCGTCCCAGAACTCAAGAACATGGAAAAGACAATGAAAAACGTGGCAGTTTTTTTTAATTCACGAGATAAGTTACGAAGACTTGCGCCAAACCTGTAACACATACAATGCAAAAATGTATACCATCACATATACATACATTATACGATGAGCAGAGTTTGCCAGAAAGGCGTACCAATCTTTCATACGGATGGGACCAATAATCTCCATAATCTCCATAATGGTTGGAAAATACAAGGCGCTGTTCATGCGTTTCGTATAATCCGAGACGGAAATAAGCAAAGGCGATCTACGATCAAGACACAGCAAAAATCACTCAAAGTACTCCACAAAAGAATTGCGACACATTTTTGCTGGCGGAGTTAGAACGACACTTCCCAGAAAAAATGTATGCAGACTTCCAAGTTCTTCATCCCACCAACTTCGATATCGCTAAGCAAAAACAAAAACTTTTGGTACCAATGAAATAAGAAAACTTGCCGTAAGGTTTTTTAATAGATCCACAAGCCTTTGTTGATGAATGGGAGGTTATCATGCAATTGACAGTGGATCACCGGCATGATTACGCAGCGTTAATAAACCATCATGAACCTAAACGGTTTTGGAAGAAAGCTCTTCGAGATGCAACGTTTTCTCCGAATTTGAAGGGCGGTCTAAGGAAACTGATCCGAATAGCATTGGTTTTTCCCGCATCAAGTAATTGTTAGTGGATATGTAGATTTACTAATATCAGCAACTGTTATTTTTTTGCAAAATTTTGTACCGGAAAAGGGTTAGGTTGAAATATGTTGAATTAAACCATATTAATCATTAATTAAAACGACTGAAAACACATTAGTACGGGTTTTTGTTATTCATACCAGTGAAGAAATAAACACTTATTTATTCCATTGCTTCATTGAACGAAGCATATATATGAGGTTGAAACAAAAAATTGAAAAACCCTGGAAAAACCTGTTCCCTGGTGGTTTTAGCTTCTCTCGTCTGAATGGAAAGAACACTTTTTTCGAAAGAAGGGCCTTTTCTATCCAGAGCAGAGAAGCAGTAACAATCAGCTAATAGAGTTGTCCAGAGGTGATTAATTTAACTCAATAATTTGCTTCCTTCTTTGCCACTAAATAACTTTTCATAACGTTTCCTCCCATTTTGGAAAAAATGTTATAAAATGGTATGAAGAGTTATTCAGTGGCGGTCACCTCAAGTCTAAACTGACTTGCATCTTGCATTAACTTGTATGAATGCACTTCATTGAGATTACTCAATGATCAGCATTCCTACAAGGGAAGCGCAACATACAAATCATAAAAAAATTATTTTTTTGACTTTCAATTTTTTTAAATGTAATTTCTTAAATTTTGGCCTAAGGGTCGGCCATCCAGACCCTTCGCCCAAGGGGTCAACGGACTACGGACCCCCCACATCTCGATGAATGCATCAACAAGTTCGTCCAATTCTTCAACGATCCTTTACAGAAAATAATCCATAATTCAATGCAGTTTCTTGAAAACGGCGATGGCTACAAAACTAAGACTATTTCATTAGATCACAACCCTGACATTGTATGGTATGTCAAAAACCAGGAATTGGAGGTTTGAGGAACAGAAGAGAGAATGATGTTCAACTAGATAGAAGAGATAAGTGCTATTCAGACTACATACAAATGTGAAGCTATGGTGGACAAGTAATTCCAAAATGTGTGGGAAAAGATTCAGGCTTCTAATATCATTCGTGAACGATGAAGCTCCTCCGTACTTTATATGTAGTATGGAAGCTATTGATAATAACCCTTGCCGGTCTTCAGCATTGCCTACTTGTTAGCGGTGAAACATCATTTAAGTTTTTGCATACCCCGTATCAAAAGGGTACCATTTCAAAACTGTATTAATGTATGGAAGAAAAGGATGTGTTGACGACGGACTAAAAGTTAAAAGTAGTAAAAAGTAAATTCCTTTCGCATCAAACAAACTGGTAAAATGTGAATTCCTTTCACATCCAACGATAATCTTATGGGAACCATCGGATGGCTGCTGTACAACCCATCAGTCATTGCTGTAATTTAAGTAGTGCTCATTTTCTTGGTGAGGGGTTTACATTGGTATTTAGTATACTTTTCAAGCAATGTACGTTTAGTATTAAAAGCCTTCGGAAGGATATCTATCTTACTGCTATATTATAAGTGGCCTTTTTGTATTTCATTTTATCACTCATTAGTTATTATAATTACTGCCTAAAATAAATATAATCTGCCATGCGTGCAATTCTATTTGCGTTATTAGTAATTTCCTTACAGCGACTATGTATTCCGTCGTTTGAGAGTAGTTCATTTGTGTAAGAAATCAGTATGCATCAAATTCGTGAGGTATAGATGTTAGTATTCTAAGGGAAGTATGGTTTATGTTCATAAGTAAGTTGTGAACAGGTAGAGCTGAGCTGCTCTACTTGTACAAGTTGAACCGTATGCGTATGTTCGAATGAAATGTAAATCGGAATAAAATTCGTAAATGTAATTCATAAAAAATCTTATAAAGTTGTTGCCCAGTTAATTTTGATTTCAGAATTCATAAGTTTAATTTTTCAAAACGACCGTGAAACTCGAATTGGAACGGTTAACTAAATATAAACCGTAAAACTCAAAATTCATTCGATTAAAATCCAAAAGCAGTTTATCAATATTTTCAAAATAGGGGTGTAACTCACTTATAGGGTTTCAAAAAAGTCGCCAGCTTATGCTATGGAAAGTTGACAAACGGGGTTCTAATGGGATTTTTATGGTGACGTAAGGCTTTTAAGATTTTTTTATATGGGGGCAAAGTAAGACTTGTCGACGGTGCTGGCGACATGTTTGAAAATTGTTTTTTTATATACGGGGACAAATTGAGACTTATTGAAGGTTCTGACGACATAATTTTTTTTATGGTGGCCAAGGAATAGAAACATTCTTTGTTTTTCTCCACCACCCCGCACCAACTAGGAATTTGATACGGAATTAATCGAATCGGACATTTAATACTGTTTCAACAGAACAGGGTGTTTCATACGGTTTGCGGCAGGGCAACTGGTCGAACTTACAACATGAATGCATGCATGATTCAGACTAAATTAAAAGTTTCCTATCCTACCTTCCTAACTTCCCTAACACTACCATAACCATAACCCCTACTCCATATGAATTTTAACAAAATAAACAAGTACCGTATTTCCCGGTATAGAAACCTCTGGGGAGTTTATGTTTCAACCCTCCAAAAAAGGAGGGGTTTATTTCGGGGGGG
>JAQGBU010001641.1:0-12003 GCA_034698605.1 Isotoma decorata | reverse complement strand
TTACATTCTTCATTTTTAATTACATTTAACACAATAAGGCATATATTGCGAATAGAAGTTACCCATTTGTTTTCTGTTAGGTAATATAAGATTGTAATGGACAAACCTAATTTAAACCACGGCTTTTACATAAAAAAATAATTTTGAAATTATTAATTTCCGATGTTAAATTCATTTTATTTTTATAAATTAAAAGAAAAATTGTGCTCCATACTGGATAGCTAATTCTTATAGTACTGAACGAATACAACTTTACAGTTAATATAATCACGGATGCACCGTAGAACTTGGCATTATCCTTGGTTTAAGCAGTGCAACGAATTTGTCTATCTAAAGCATCAAAACTTTTTAAACAAATTCAAATTGCAGAAACTTTAAGGATCGTAGATTCTCCTAACTTGCAATCATTTCAAATGCCCATGCATGTAAATATATGCAGAAACTCTGATTTTGGTTAACTTAACCTCATACTTCTTTACTAATTAAGAAGGTTGGAATTATCAAGTTTATAACAGTTATATGCAGCAGAACAGAAGTATCCAGTCATCATAGACCTTTACACGTCTATAACTGTTTTCCTCCCTTGAATATTACTCTCTTGCAGGGCATTTTCCCTTTAATATTAAATCTAAAGGTAGCCAATAAAATACTTGTAATTTTAACTCAAACTTTTTATCTCATTTTTTAAAAACAAGCTCCGATGTTGAAAAGCTGCTATTATACCGTTAATAAAGAGTGATTAAGATTAAGAATATCCATTATAAAGTGGTCTCTACTCTAACTATAATCTTACAGTTTTCAAGCATTATGAGAGTACCAAGAATTCTTTGGACCCGGCCCTGCCTCATTTTACTCTTATTTTTAATCGCAGTGCTGCAATACACTATTATTCATTACTGTCAAGTGGGATGGCTCGATTACTTTCCAACGATAAAATTAAATTATTACTGGGTGCTTTTGATTCCTTTAATCGGCTGCTTTTTGTATGCCCTTCGCCACCGTAAAAACCCGTTTCAAACTAAGGTACAGGAAATAAAATAAAAATTCTTTGTATTTGTTTTACATTGCACAAGTTTGGGGAAACAATACGTTGTCAGTGTCACCCGTGATAAAACACTTTGAGTAGAGAAAGTAGCGATGCTAGCCCAAAGAAATGGAGTTAATTTTCGGTTTCTTATTTCAGACCTTCAGACGCATTTTGGGTCGTCGACTATTCAAACGGTTTTTTGGCCGACGAAGAATTCGGACGCGAGTCTCCGCACCCACTCCAGTACCAGTGGATAACGATTTTTTCTTAGACGTTTCAGCCGACGAAGAAAGCGATGTAGGAGCAATAATGATTCAGCCACCACGTCTTACTCGCAGCTCACGTCCATCTGCAGTCTTAAACTTATAGGTTAAAAATCTTCAAAAGAATTTAGTTTTCATTCATTCAAAAGGGTCCTGAGCCATCAAGTAATCTGACCTTACCAAATTACAATTGTGTAGTACACGTATGGAAAACTAACAAAACTAAAAAAAAACAATTTATAGTGTTTTAAAAATAATTTTACAATCGGAAATAGTAGTAGTGTATTGTTGTTTGTACGCTACCAGGTTTTTTTTAGAAATGTTTTAAGCCTTTTGCCTCACACACGTTTGAAAATTTTTATGAACTTTTGTTAAAGTAAAGTTTAATAGTAGAATAAAAGATAGTTTATAAAATCTTGTTTCTGGGTAACTTCCTGTAAAACTTATTTGTCTACATTCCGTAACAGATCGGATTGTTTTTGGTTGTTGTTTAAGTTCAACTCTTTCATGCTGTTGGTAGTCTTATAATTGTTTGGTTTTCATTTAACTTTCAGCATTGTTTTATCATTTGTTAAATGCAGCTGGAACTGGTTAATTAATTTGTATCCACAAATTTTACATAACAAATAAATGTTCTTATGAGTTCTGCTCTTAAGATTAGATATTCAAAATATAGAAAATGAAAAATCCCTGACTATACTTCATCACTGTTTAAAAATCTATTTCGCATGGATTCCATGGCTTAATAAGCTACGAAGCTCGACAATTACGTTCAAACATGTAAAAACGCGAAACACTACATTCAATATCTTTTTAGCATATTCAAAACCATATAAATTTGAAATAACTAACTGTCAATAAAATGAATAAAGTTTAGGATGAGCTCAGTTTTTTTTCAACCCTGGTATAACCAACAAAATAAACCAAACTTCATTTTGAAAACAACACGAACTCGTATAACTATCCAATATCCTCTGTCAAAAAATGATTGGAAATGCATGCATGGTCATTTCATGTACAAGGCGTGTTTTGCATGTTCTTAATTGCCGTTTCTGCGTATACTACTACTATACATATCTAAAGGTAAACTGGGACTTCAATTTTTGTCCAAATATTAAGTCTCGGAGACCTTCAATCGTTAAATACTCACTATTTACTGTCTATTAACCTTCTCCATCTATTAATTATGTTTTTAATCATAGTCATAGTTTTTTCAACTCTAGAAAGTCTTAAATTCCAACCTTCTGTTTGAAGATCTAAGATCTAATTAAGAAGTCGTACGGGTGGTTTTACTTCAGTTGAACTCATAGACTGGTCACTGCGGTCACAATATTTCTGAAAGCTTCTGGGGTATCCAAAATCATTATTATACATTCAATCAGGAAGTTTTGGTTGTTACCGTAAAGTATTGTCTTAATTTTTTTTTAATTTTTAAATTTTAACAAAAAATGTCAGTATCCCTGCTGTCATGCAACAAAGTAGTAGTTAACCTGGGTAAAGTGTTAACTGTATTAAATGTGGAACTTAAAAATTTTAGATCCTTAATTCATTTTGAGTCAGTTTTAAATTGGGAACACTTCGACTTTGAGACTGGTACAAGCATTTATTTGCCTACTAAATGGCGTTTTTTCTTTGAACCCAGCAAAGCTCATGCGGATAAGATATTTATGTGCTTGATATTAATTGAGTCTCCAGATTCAAACAAAAAAGTCCAGTTTTTTTATGAAATCAGAGTAACGTTCTATAATGGGGTGGAATCACAGCCGACCTATTGTAAGCAACATATTGTAAGCTAAAGTACCTTTCATATTTGAGAGGAGCCCTTTACCCCAACTCTGAAATCTTATGTAAATCATAGTTGCCCTTGGGAAGCTAGCATAGTTGGGTGTGTGTATTTTTGAAGATGAAACGTTTCAAATATTAATAATCGTATTGCTAATTGTTATTAGGGATTGCCGGCAGTGGCCCCTGTAGCCTCATGCGTGGTCAAACAACAACCCTCCCTTGTCCTATTCGACCGTTGAGTCAATTAAAGAATTCAAAAGACGGTGGCACAATACTCGTGCAATTAAAGTTTCAACAGTTACTTGATAAATTCAGTTTCGAAGAGGAAGAAGACACTAATTAATTCAAATTTTGTCATAACGCTAAACGGTCAAAGCGTCGTGCCTATAAGGCCATCAACCCATATTGCTAGACTGAAACGCTGCTTCATCTATTCCAAAGTATTCTAATATTAGAATTATACATTTCTGAGAAGAAAACATCGAGCTGACTCACACATCTTCAGTATTTTGGACGTTCAGAAGTCTCAGTGTACTTTGCATTTAACTGCGGTGTTTTGGATTCCAACGATATGTGGGTTAAGGTCTTTTGGGCACAATATAATCACCGTACACACTTCTAACTAATGTTATAATAATGATAATAAGTTTCAGAAGTTTATTTTAGCACAAAGTTTATTCACAGAAATATTTACAATATAAAAGGTTTTTAAAATGTGAGATTACAAAAAATAAAAAGAATCATCCTGACTTAAAACTAAGCGGTAGTAAATGTTCAAGTAAAGTAAAATATTACGGCCTCTGAATCTGATGGCAGAAGTTTTATTAATATGTTACTGGTAGCATGATCGGAATATGTCAGACTATCTTGATTGGTTATTTAAGAATACAACGAATATAAATTAAGAATATTGTAAAAATGCAGAATATTTTTGAAGCTTTTAGCGATATCTCTTACATTGTGCATTTTTAACTACTTCCAGATTTACTCCCCACTCACTACTACCCCACGGCTTGTGTAGAAGTTGAAAATAAATGGTTTTTCATGAAATTTTGCGTTGAAATAAACAGTACCCGTGCCTACGCTTTCGTTATTTCCCTACTTTTCAGAAGTTATAAGAAACTAGCAAAACCGGAAATACACGATTCTTCTCATGCTTTTCCATAAAAAAAAATTACCTCCTTTAAATCTAAACACTAAAAAACATAAAGTAATAGCTAAGCTGGACAAAATTAATTTAAACAATGGAATTTCAATATGCGTAATATGATTAGAAATTATCTGGTAATTAGCATTATGCTGCCATGCTTCATCAAATATTGGCATTTCACAAAGCAAAAACTAAAACTCTCAGAGATAACTTCGGAACATTTAGATGTCCCAATGTATAATTGAAGATAATTGAGATAGTGGCTTACAATAATTTCTGTAGTATATTACGATGCAGTTTGGTGTTTAACTTGCTAAATTTGCTTACGCTTTGACAAGGCAGGTTTCCTATTTAGAAAGGTGGTCTGTAGAACTCTGCGATAATTCTACCGTTTAGCAGGTTCTATACTATCTACACCCATATGAATTTTCAAACCAAAAGTTAGGCTTATCCATCATTTGCATCTAGAAATAATTTGCATTCAACTAGCAGTGGCAGGCAATTTTAATTCTCTGAAGCAAACCGGAACTTGAAGTACAGAAAAATTTGCATTTGAAGTATCATTGATTCAAATCACAATGTATTACAAGACATTTGTAGTTTATCAATGGTCAAAATTTTTCCATCATCAAATCTTATCTAACAACTTATTTCTAACTGGAAACAAAGGAATTGAAAAAGTTAATTTATTTATCACCGATCATTGGAAAGTGTAGATCTTTAGACAACTTCTTAGCTTTTCGTTCTTAAAAAAAAAGTAAAGTCGACATGTGCTTAGTACAAGTACAAGTCATTCTTGCGCGACTACGTGCCTGGCAATGCCATTCATACCATTTAACTGCTTCCATCTGTGCAATAATGTGGATATGTTGCGCTTTCTTTGCATTTTCCCGTATACCTGCGGGTGCAGTTTTCTTTGGCTTCTTTGGTTGCGTATTTGGAGTGGGAGCCCTTTTTGAATACACATTTTACTGGACAATGATGCCAAGGTCAAGGGATCGCGAGATGGTTCAGGTCAATAATGTAGTTGAAGATGACCGTCAAAGTTATCCAGGGGTAAGAGAAAGGCCTTACATAATTACAACATTTTTGAAACCTGTTTCTTATCTTATCCAAAGAATTTGTTTTATTCAAACTGCATGTTTGTTTGATGATCTTGATGATTCTAAAGAGAGCAGTAACCCGTGAAGTGTTGCCAGCACCTCAGGAAGCACCATTGCCAGTGGAGTCTCCCCCACCGCCCTATCGAGAACACGGGAGTCCTCCACCAGCATATCAGCAGTTTCCTCCACAATTAAGGATGAAAATCCCCATACGACAATCACGGTCGTCCTCCCGCTCACCACGGGATGATGAGCATAAGCTGGGGGCACCAGATGGGGATATGAGCTTAGCCCCATTACGGCAACGGAATCCTTCTTAGTAGCATAATTTGGACTACCATAATCATCTCAATTTTTAAGGATCAGCATTCAATAACTTAGAGTTATTAGAATACGTTTACACCCATATTATTTTAGTATAATGCAGAGGCATCGCAGATGCTTTATTATTTTAGTTAAATGCTTCAATCGTTTTGAATATTAAAAACTATTGTGATGTATTAAATATTTGATTGTTTCTATGATTTTATTAGGAATATAAATGATCATGAGAAATTTCGTTTTATTTCAGTATAAATTTCAATGGAAGACTGCGGGTAGTTTTTTATAACAATATATAAATATTTTTTAATAAACACTAAATTTTGAAAACATTTTTTAGATTTTACATGAAATAAAAAATATTTTTTTAATGTTGTGAGAAAGTAAAAATAATTGTTAGTTAAATTAAAGTTGCATTTTTTTTACTAAATGTTTATCAGTTCAATTCCTGGGTATGAACAATAATGTGTCCTTGTTGTTTTTAGTAAATTATTTACAAGCAATCGTCGACAAAATTTATTTAGGGATGTTCATGAGTCCCACAGAATATGCATTTGGATTAATTGCATCCTCCTAATTCAAAACCACCGTGCATACACTAAACAACGGCAGCTGTACAATTAATAAAAATTAAAAACATAACTATTCATAAAAGTCCGTGACTTGAAAAAATTGGTTCTTTATATAGTAATGATATATAAAACCGTTATTGTTTTAGAATCCACATTCCCGCCACCCATCAGAGAATTCTGATTCGGATAACAATCGTTCACGTCGCTCATCTGAGAAATCGGAGTCAGAAAGCAAACGATCACGTCGACAATCAGTGACGTCGGACTCGGGTAGCCATCGGGCTCGTCACCAATCAGGAAGATCGGATTCGGATGACCCAGGTGTGGAGAGCTTACCTTTGGACCCACCCCCACGAGCAAGAGCCAGAGGGAACTCGGAAAGCTTAAGTTAAAATTGTTTGATCATTTTAGTGCCACTCAAGCTTTTGAAATTCGTGCATCTCAAAACCAAATGAATGTGTGCAATTTGTCATCCATTGATTCTGTTATTGTCAACCTGTGTCACTAATTTGATAAATTTTTCTTTTTTGTGCTTATCATTTGATCCGTTATTTTAAGCGTACCTAGTAAGGTTTTTTGTTGTAATTAAACTAATCTTTGATAGTTTGCTAATTTTCCATTGTAATATATGTTTTATGTTTTGACCCCATGACCTTCGGGTGTAAAATACCACATTGTACACATTCAGTGGATATCAGATTGAAATAAATAAATAAATAAGGAGCTGTGCTACAAAAGATTTATATCATTTCTGTATAAATTTTCAATAACCTTGCGTTTGTAGAGTTGTTTAATTAGTTCTAGGGCATTTGATACCCATCTTAGATCACCTGAATATTAGGTCCTCCTAATGGACATCCCCAATTATTTTATCTCTTTTATAAATTTTTATTTTTTGTACTTTAGGGAAACGCCATTTCAGTGGAAATTATCTGCCCTGTGATGCAAACAAACTTAAAATTTTATATTTTGCTTTTAATTGTCTTCATTCTTTATAATTTTGTTTTAGCCATGCAAGCAATGATGGACTCCTTTAAAGACCTGGCACAATAATATCCAGAGATTATAAAAAGCATGTTAGTGATTAACAGTAAGTTTTTATTTATTTTACAATATATTTGAGATCTGAGTTATAGATGATACTGTAAATGCATCAGCATTTTAAAAAGATTTATCAATGTATTTTCATGACCAATAGTAGATATTAAGGACGACATTGAATGTATTAATGAATAAGAGTTTATTTTCAGCTCCATGGTACTTCCCTTACGTAATGACATTTGTGAATCCGCTTTTATCAACAAGGACAACACAAAAGATTCATCTTTTTTACTGTGACAGAAAAAAACGGCTTCCAACGCTTTTGGAATCTATTCCTAAATCCAGCTTTCCAAAGGAGTATCTGGAGTTTGGCAGTTGAGTCGATTAATTTACATCATAGATTCGTTTTATTTTACATGAAAGAAATATTTCAATACAGCGAAAGCCAAGAGTACAAAGTTATTTTGAATATTAAGCCTATTAGCAAAAGCTGCCTATACTTTTACAATATTTAGAGAGAATTTTTACAATTCTTCTATCAAACAACTAAATCCCTACTGAAACTGCGAAGTAAGCGAATTTTGAATGGCCCTTTCGCACTTAAATGCATTCATATTTTAAATACTCTAGGGAATTATTTATCATAAAGTTTTAATGCTTTCTTTTATTGCTAGTTTATCATTATTGCTCTGTTCCTATTTGGAAAATTTTCCTCAAAGAGTATTTTATTAAATAAAAGCATTTTTATTTAAAACAGTTAATTAAACTAAATTTTTTAGTTTTTACTTACCTTAACTTAAAAAATCCTAAAACAGGAATGATTTTAAGACGGTGTAAAAAGGAATTGTTACCTTTATAGCTCAGAGTCTTTCCGTTCATTTTGTCTTGTTGGCATGTCATGGCGAATGTTTATTTTGTCGCTTCGGTCTTCGGTCATGTTGGCAAAATAGAAAATTTTAAAAATTCATTAGAGTTCGCATGAATCTTACCTTATTTTTACTTATCCTGGCATTCGGCACAGGATTTCTTAGTCTCAATATAGAAATTAGAGAACAAAATCAAAAACATGTTCAAGTATTTGAGATTTAAATTTACAGACCTTGATCCCAGAAAGGTCTTCATACCAAAATGTACACACCAAGTACCAAACAAATTACCTAATGACATTTATTTGAAAAATTAAGGTTAACTTTACTTCTACTTTTAAAATTTGCAACATCTCTTGGAAATGAAGGACGCGTCCTTCATGAAAAATAAAATAGGAACAGAAGGAAACTAACATATGAAACTATGACACAACTAAATTCATAGTGTTGTCCAATACCGTTTGGAAATACGTAGTTTTAGTGGACCGTTTAAAATAAAACATAGAACCGACTTCAATTCCCACATTTCTCAATGCCTTGACTTGCCGTTTCTCGAGTTTACTTCTTGTCATTTTCTTCATATTAGTGAGGCATTTCTCAGAATTTTCAAACAAATCGATTGCAAAAGGAAAAATTAACGCAACAATTAAATTCAAAAGGATAGAACCTAAGCATACAGTAAGGTAAATTTCCAAATCAAGAGCCGAATACAATTTGATGACTGTGTAATTATAAATAAGACTTGCAAAAAATGCACTTGACAACATTAGGGGCATGAGAGGGGCAACAAATTGGTTTGTTAGGATTAAAGCAATTCTGAAGCTTCTGAAATAATGAACTGCCATTTTCAAGGAGTTTTGGCGACGAATATTATCATTGAAATGAAAATAAATCCGGGTGAAGCTTAATATGCAATTACTGCATTCAAGGACGATCGTCAGGCCAAAGGTAGTACCCACCAGGAAAGCCATTAGAATATCGATTCCACAATTAAATGCGAGATATGTAAGAACTAGTCTACAAGCAATTTCTATGATTTTGGGAAAATTTGCAAACTTTGTCAGATCTTGTATAGGGTCCAAATCCATGTAGACTCCATACGGAACAAGCAAAGTTCCTACCACGGTTACAAGGCTCATCACAAGCAGGAATGTTCCAACAAGATCGATTCGACGATTCCGGCTTTTTTCGTTGTAGGCCGCAAAATCACCTAATTAATAAAAGGCAAGATAAAATTTCCAGGAAAATTTTGCAATTAAAAGACTTAGAGTATAATTTTGTAGTTTAACTGTTAAATTACGTTCGAACAAGTTCTGCTCCATATAGACAACGGAGTTGATCAGACAAGATGGTAGATCAATCCATCGTAGAACACGAAATGCAACGACAATGCACGGAAATCCTAGTACCATTAGCAATGCATTTGTCGTCGACGCAGCGATAGTTGTTTCATAAATTAGGAAAAAAGGGAAATTAGAGGGTTTAAGGCATTCTTAAAATTAAGTAAAGGTAGACTTGTATTACATGTCCAAAAGCATGTAAAATGATAAATGTGAGTAGTGAGTAGCAAATCAGCAAATCATAAAACTCCCAAGTGTTGGTAGTATAGGATTTCTCCAAATCACTGCAAAGCATAGGGCTTTCTTGTATTGCATTATTTGCATTGCATAGAGGTTTAGCATGCGGGTTTTTTAGCTCGTGTGCAAAAATGTAAATAACTTTAAAATGTCAAAATAACTTCTTGTAGTTTGAGTATTGGCTACTTTTCTAGAAGGAATTTTCTTGTATTTTAGTGTGACAGTGTATTGTGTCAAATTAAGTTTGTAACGAGTGTGTGTAATGCCCGTTTGACCTTGGTTCACTCTCAAGGTTCTCTAGTTAAGTAAAAGGATAATGAACTTATCGAGATAAAAAGGTAGACATTTTTGTACCGTAAAGTCGCGTTATAAGCCGCGCTAGTATATAAGCCGCATAAAGATAATTTTGGAAGTCCAAAATATTAACGTTAATTAGCCGCCCTCTTTAAGTAAGCCGCAATTTAATTTTTAATTTTAGGGAATGGTAGATGATATGCAAACGCTAATAGTACAGAAAATTATCCTAATATCCTATTAAAAGTGATATTGAAATCGATGATGATGATGATGATGAGATGATAGGAGATGAGTTTGATGGATTTAACAGGGATTAAGTCATTCATATAAATAGTTTTGCTAAAAACTTCTGATTGTTGAAGAGCATTATATGAATGAATAAAATGACAAAATTTTGAAAAATATAAGCCGCCCTCTTTAAGGAAGCCGCATCTTGAAAAAACACGTTTTTTTAGACTAGAAGCCGCTGCTTATAAGGCGACTTTACGGTAATTGTCTAGTTTGAAGGTAAAACATTTTAGGAT
Source organism: Isotoma decorata (assembly GCA_034698605.1). Taxonomy (NCBI): domain Eukaryota; kingdom Metazoa; phylum Arthropoda; class Collembola; order Entomobryomorpha; family Isotomidae; genus Isotoma; species Isotoma decorata. The sequence continues at coordinate 1,477 of JAQGBU010001641.1, read as the reverse complement.
CTTTTTGGATGTTCAAGAGGTAACATCACTTTTGTAGTATTCTCATTTCTTAATGTATATATGTACTGTTTTGTAGGGGATTGTAAATAAATTCATTCTTTAAGTTAATTATTATAAAATCCCAAGTTTTTTCCTCATATTATTATTCCTTCCATCTATTTACTTGAAGCATTAGAATTCACTAGGGAATTTCTTAATTTGCACTTTCAACAGGAAAGTAGTGTATAGTGGAAGTAAAGGTCAAATCCATGAAAGCTGAGCTATCTTAGAGTTTATCCTCTCAGCATCGTCAGTAATTACTAGTCGCTGGAGAAGGTCAGCGTGCGGCGCTGACAGCATTGATCATAATGTACGTGTAGGATGTGGTTTGAATCACAGTTTTTGAATGTAGTACATTCAAATTTCGGTATACAATGATGATCCAGCTAAGTATCAAAACGCCGAAGGGAAGCCACCATGATAATTTGATTTTCTTCAGCTTTATCCCATAAAAACGTCTCGTTTTGGCGTCGTATTGTATTACGAAAGACTTTGAGGCAGCTTTTTCGAAGAAGATTTTGAGGGCTTTCCACATCAAAGGAGTTGTCATCTTAAATCTGTTGTTTTGATTGCTTTATGCAACTTTTTGTTTTAATTACTCACTGGACCTTAACATGCGTGATGTAGGGAATACAAAACAATTGAAAATTTTTAAATTATGTAGTAATATAGGACAATACAATGTTAGAATTAAGGCAGCTTAGATACTGTTTGGGGGGATGGATGTAGTCCCACAAAAGTGAAAAATTCAAGCTCACTTTTAAGTCTTCCAGTAGTCAACCTGAAGATCATTGGATATGAAAGGCAGATCAAGGTTGTGTATGAAAACCATACAAATGTGAAGAATTTAATTTTGCTTCATTTCAGCCATGATACATTTCATGTATTTTTCAGTAAAATCTGTTTGGTCAGAAAGATTATAAATTTATTTTTGACGTTGTTTGAGATCCGAGAAAAAAATTCTGAAGTTTCTAGTCAATTGATAAAACTTTCGTGTGCAACTTGATTTAGCCCGAGCCTTTGCATAGACTTATATTTCTTATAGGTCACGAACAATTAAATTTGGCTTACGATTTCATGTAACCTTGCAATTTGTAACCCGCCTGCCAAATTTCATCTTTTTCGGTTGACTTTGAAAAACCGTTGGGGGTCACCCTATAGGGTTATTCAAATCCCAAAAAACTGAAATTTGGCTTTAGATTTCATGTAAATTTCCTATTTGTAGCCCCCATGCCAAATTTCAGCTTTCTATGATGGGTTTTTAAAATGGTTTACATTTGCATGACCGGTGTGGGTTTTTAACCCACCACGGGTTAATCAGTTACCAACACTGCCCATCTTCGAATTCGGTTCCTCATTTAGCCCAATACAGGCGTGGTCAAAATTTCATGTAAATCGGTCAAACCGTTCTTGAGTTATCGTCAGACAGACAGACAGA
>JAQGBU010001640.1:0-12014 GCA_034698605.1 Isotoma decorata | reverse complement strand
AAATCTTACTGACCGACCTCTGACCTCTTAATTAGAAGTCAGTTTTGGCATACCCACGAGCCACGACCACAAAAGCGAATTTTTTTGGAGAAGCCAGCGTAGCGTAGCTAGCTTAAAATACTTGTATACTATACATAACTGAAAACAGAATTGAAAAAAGTGGCTTCTTGTGAAGTTATAGGCCATTTAATGTAATTGCTATAGAGGATGAAGCCAAGGGGGTGTGGACGATTTGGCCCATTATCGAACTTAACCTTCCTGTTGACCCTTTGACCTCATATGGGAAAACAGATTTTGAAAAAGTTTATTCTGTCAAAAGTTAGAGCGCGCGAGGACGGATCGACGGACACTACCATTCGCATAAAGTACCTCCGATACTTAATAAACCGTCGCAACGACTTTAGTCAAGTATCGTAGATGGAGCATATGTTTCTCAATATTTGATACGACTTATTTTCTAAAATCTGAAATTTTAAATTGAAAATCTGAAATTGAAAATTGAAAATCTGAAATTGAAAATTGAAAATCTGAAATCGAAAGTTGAAAATCTTATATTTAATCTTTTTCTGTGTCCTTTTCATATTTTAAGTCGTCATAAACAACACTACTGTACACTGACACCGAAATATGTAATATACTCAATTCGCCCCAACCACACCCCATTGGTATTACCTTTGACCCTTTGGGTCAAATGTGCTCTTTGCTTCATACTATGCATATATGAACAAAGAATTGAAAAACGTTGATTCTGTGCGAAGTTATAGCGCATTTACTGCGTGTTGCTATAAAGGGTGGAGCCAATAAGGGGGTGGGGCTGGTTTGACGGAAAATCCTTTTTAAAGTTTCCTTTGACTCTAGTAACTAAAAGTATGGAACAGTCTCATTTTGCCCCAACCACACCCCCTTGGTGTGACCTTTAACCCTTTGTTTAAATGTGCTTTTTGACGTTTAGTATGCATAACTGAAAACAGAATTGAAAAAAGTTGATTCTTTGTGAAGTTATAGGCCATTTACTGTAATTGTTATAGAGGGTGGAGCTAAGGGGGTGTGGCCGATTTGGCCCATTATCGAACTTCACCTTCCTTTTGACCTTTGGCCTCATATGTGAAAACAGATTTTGAAAAAGTTGATTGTCAAAAGTTAGAGCGTGCGATGACGGATCGACGGATGGACGGACGACACTACCATTCACATTAAGTATCTCCGATACTTAATAAATGCTAATCGGTAAAACAGTACTTGGTTTTTCGAATTGCGGTAATTTGCGGCTGCCCATTTGCGGCTGCACATTTGCGGCTCTACACATTTGCGGCTTTACACATTTTTGGCTCAGGCACATTTGCGGCTAAAGCTAAAGCTAAAGATGTTAACCAAAAATTTACCATTTAAATCCAAACTTTAGCTTTAATTAATGCAATAGAGTAGTTTATTCTAGATTTCACGTATGGGACAACAAGTGTATTTAAAAAACAAAATCGAACAAAAGCTTCTTCTAAGAATTTTTCAGCAGCATAGATCTACTCTTACATCCCATTTAGGGTCACAGTGCAAAACACAAAGTCAAAAACATGATAACACATTAGAAAATCATGATTCGCATGTAAAAGGCACGTGCCTGAGCCGCAAATGTGTAAAGCCGCAAATGTGCCTGAGCCGCAAATGTGTAAAGCCGCAAATGTGCCTGAGCCGCAAATGTGTAGAGCCGCAAGTGTGCCTGAGCCGAAAATGTGCAGCCGCAAATGTTTAAAGCCGCAAATGTTTAAAGCCGCAAATGTTTAAAGCCGCAAATGCGCCTGAGCCGCAAATGCGCCTGAGCCGCAAATGCGCCTGAGCCGCAAATGGGCAGCCGTAAGTGGGCAGCCGCAAGTTATCCTCTACCGGTTTTTCAGGCTTAAAGTTGAATTAATTACCTTCTTCTCTTCCAAAACTTGCTTCAACTAAAAGAAATATTCAACAGTATTATTACTTGGCATTAAGTACAGTTGGTCTAATTCATGTACCTTGGTCATTTAAAAACACTGCAGCATTCGAACTTGAGGCAAAGTTGTTCAATTGGATACCATTTTCAGTCTCAAACGTTTCATTTGCTAGCAAGGGGACTTCTCCAGCTCTACATAAGAACAACAAGATGAGGAAATTGCACCATCCGGCCCATTTACATTTACACTGTGCCCAATAGAGCGCAATCTGAACGTTTTTTAAATTTACTTGACGAAAACTTCATCCATTGTGGTAAATGAAAGCCCAATAGTTTTTATCCCAAGTTCCTCCTGCTTTTTCTGCAGGTCTTGAAACATATTAGGAAATGTATTAGTGGAGCATTCGTTTGTAGAAATTGTTATAGAAATTTCACTAGTCCTGTAGTCCCCTTCTTTTAAGAAGGCCTGTGGAATGAATTTCTGGACAGTTGATAAAATGTCATCCATGCTATGATTATCATTAAAGGTTGTTAAGCCCAAGGTATAGCCAGGCCCTAAATTGAAAAAAAATATGAGGTCCAGTGACCCTGCAGCAACTAAATCCCTCCAGCAAAAGTCATCATAGAACCAGTAGCTTACCGTAAAATTTCTTTAAAAACATGGACGTTCCAGCACACAGCAGTTTTCCGTGTGCCATTATTCCAATTCTATCCCCCAGAACGTCAGCCTCCTCCATAAAATGAGTGGTTAAAATTATAGTTCTCTGTCGTCGTTCTTCCTAAAACCACCAATATTTTTTTAATTGATCCATAAATTCGATTTTTTTTATTAAATCAGTTTTTACAAGAAGCAAATTCCAAATTGCTCGTCGTGCTTCAACATCCATGCCACTAGAAAAATATTCATTAAAAATTAGGCAGGGTAAACAAAGGAGTATGCTGTTTGTGTGCTGGTTTTAACACTCACGAATGATTTTTTAAATCCAATATACCTTGTTGGTTCATCTAAGAAAACCACCTATGTATGAGCAAGGGTCGTTTTGTCATTTATAAAACAACAGAAATAGACGAATAAATTATGCAAAAAAGTAAATGTAGTGCAAATGATGTGATAATAACTGGATTTACCTTTGCTTTTCCGATTAAAGAAATTGCCAAGCATAACTTGCGTTTCTGCCCCCCTGACAAAGCTTTCGCCAAAGTATTAGTTTTATCCGATAATTGCAGTTTTCTTAGCATTTCGACCCTCTCCTTTTTTGCGTCTACAGTCGGCATACGCTTCAACTAAAACAAATCTCTTACATAATCCATATTTATCTCATAAAGTAGGCCCTGGTCTGGAAGTTTTGCTTATTCGACCGAAGAACTTCAAATGTTCATCAACAGAAAGGTCGTCAAATAACAAATTATGTTGAGGGCAAAAGCCTAGCTGCTCTCTGGCTTGATCAATTTCTTTCCGAACTTCATATCCATTTACAATTGCAGTACCCCCAGAAGCTGCGATCATTCCAATGCAACAAGATATTGTAGTTGTCTTCCCAGCCCCATTGTGTCCTTGTTTGTTCATATTCAAAACATCTTGCTTCATCAAAATTCAATTTTTTCCAACTAAAAAACCTTACCTAATAAAGTGTATATTTCTCCATCGTACATTTTCATGGAGACACCCGCTACTGCATATCTATTTCTACCAAATTTTTTTTGAAGGTTTTTTATCACTACTCCTATTTTACGTCCTTCAAGCTCTGGTTCAAACCCAGGGTTTCCTTCCATTTCATCACTGCAGTCGTCCACTGCATGAACCTGTCCACCTAATCCCACCGTGGATGGCTGAAATTAAAAAAACGCTTTAGTTTATAATCAAATGAAAAACATAGTGGGGGCATATACTTTATGTATGCCTCCTTTGCAAACTTGTATGTCATTGCATTAAATTGCGTTTAGGTTATGTTCGTCTACAATTTGTTCCTATATGGCTCAATGTTAATTTCAAAATTCAATAACGTTTGTTCGTGAACGACTAAAAAAAATATAAAGTATAACGTTGAATAGACAACAATTAAATCTGTATTTGTGAAGACAAACTATTCCTCAAACCTTCGAGTTCCATAGAAATTTAAAAATAATTTCTCTGAAACTCTTCCGTTTTGGGAATAGCTTGTCTTCACAAATACAGATTTAATTGTTGTCTATCAAACGTTATACTTTTAATTTTTTTGAGTCGTTCACAAAGAAAGGTATTGAATTTTGAAATTAACATTGAGCCTTATGGGGGCAAAATTACGACGAACTCAACCTTAAGTTTTATTTGGTGGAAATGAGATTTTGGGTTCTGGCTCAGCAAGAGAGAGAAGGCTCTGCTTTCCTATTGCCGTAACGGAGGCAGCAATAGAAATTCTCTCATTTAATTGATTAAAGTTACGTTACTCTTCGTTGCTCCAGCATAGAACGGAGTAGCGCGGCCATAAAATGAAGACCCAAGGTATTTTAAATTTATGACTAGAGATAAGATTGGGCTGTTAATATTGGATGAAGAAGTTTTAAGTTTCTACCTTACAAATAAAATACCAAGGACTTCGAATTCCATACTGAGAAGGTAGAACTGCTTCCAGGTACAAAGTTAAGGACATATACAAGACTGTGTCAAAGAGAAACATGAAGATTGGAAGTGTTGAGCCGTCTGCGATACTAATTCTCAATGTGCTCCCTGCATGCGCTTCACTATGCGCTACCAAAAAACACAAATTATTTTAAAAATTACGATTGGGGTTTTTCTCATTTCGTTCTAATTTCATTTTTAAAGGGACATGTTTATATATAGTTCTATTAATGAAAAATTTACCTTGTAATAATGAAGTATTCTCAATCTCAGCTCTCAACGCCCAAAACAAAGCCACATTGGGGAAAAGGGCGTAAGACATTTTATCAAAAAGACTTAGGGTTGAAAAGTTAATGGCAAATTTTAGTGAAAACAATAGCGTTGTTAACCATACAAATATTACAACGGGGATAGCAAGAGCCGCTGGATAAATTTAAATTACGTAATTAGCATTCGACACAAATATTTACGATTTTTATGCTAACGTAGGTTTAAGCTTACTGTTTTTATTGAATTAGAACCCCCGGGGGATGTACTGTTTCAACCCTTCAAAAAGGAAGAGGTAATTTTCCAAGAGGTGATTTAATGTTTAAAATCAATTTTTTCCCCATTCAATGAAATACTTCGAATTTTTAAATAACACAACCCCTTCAATAAATTACATTAAGTATTAACAACTTCTTAATTATCAGCCATCAACATTCTCAATTTTTCGACTTTAAAATTCTCCCTTGCCCCATTTAACATGCGTAACCCTTCTTCGCATGAACTACCAGGTTTCAACAGTGAATTAAACAAGCTTCTGTTCCTTTATCTTTACTTTATCTTAAGCAGAAACTATCCACTCACAAAATAAAAAGTCGTATTGTCGAAAAATCACGTTTCAATACCATTTCATTAATTGCGCTTCATCACATTTAAAAAAATGAAATGTGATGAATGTGTGATGGTTTCGGCAGTTTTTTCTCGTTTTTCCGTCTTTACTTGTAATTATTATAGCAATTAGCTTCAAAAGGTAATGACAAAATACGAAACGAAAGATCGCTTTTGGAGGGGTGGGGGGAGTTAATATTTTAAACACTGTACAGATACGGAGAGTTATTTAGGGGGGTTCTAATCCAGTAAACATATCGGAAAAGTACTTACGTTTAGAAAAGACCGATGATACGAAAAAACAGAATGAAATTGTCGATAGAAAAAAAAGAAATCCAATCCCAGTAAGTCTAGTTATTATGGTTGGTGTCGCTTGATCTAGGCTTTCAAGATCAAAAAACTTTACTAAACATACAGCGATTGCAATTGTGACGCAGGTGGTCAAGAATAACATCGAGTCGATCATCCAACAAAGCCAGTGCATCCAGTTGGGAATCCCACACAGTTTCATAAATTCCTACCAATCGGTTTTAAATAAATTTACTAAAAGAAATAACTGAGTGTGATTAATTGGAAGGCGGTTTTCAGGAAAAAGGGTACCTTAATCCCCGTTTCTCTTTCATTGACAACTTTTCTAACTATAGATGCAATAAAACCTACAAATACAAGCGTTATTGTATCTGCAGAAGAAAAGGAACTAATCGAGTGTGTGTCTGTTCCTTCAAAGCCAATATAGAAGAATGGCTGCAGACTTAGCTTTAAATTATAACGCCACGAACATAAATTAAACAAAAATTAAACACCAAAAAATATAATTTACTTTTTTAACTTGAATCTTTCAGATAAGACGTACCGAATGATTGATCTCTTTGTGCGTTAGCTTTCTTATAAGCACTTTATCCAAAGCTAGTTGAAATCCGGAAAACCCTGAATCGATATATTGATTCCAACGGTCTGCAAGCAACACAATTCCTTAATAACGTTTCTGACGACGTTTTAACTTGTAATTTCATAAATTTCATCAAGTAAAATCTACTCATTCCTATAGTTCGGACGTTTTCTAAAATGCTGCAATGAAGTTAACAATCATAGTTTAAAACGCATTTGCAATTCTACAGTCTATCATATGAACCGTTTTTAAATGCAAAGAACATTGTACTACCGACACATGATTGGCCCATACAGTTTCCAAATTAAAATGTACATTAAGTACCGGCGCCCTTCCGAAATTGTTTAATGCCGCTTAAATTTAATAAAATGACTAACAATAAATACACATCTTACCTGCATAACTAACAATAAAAGAATGAAGATGGTCCGGAAGACTTAACGTACGAAGCAATGACTTTTGAAACAATTTAATATCTCTTAAAATTTGGCTTAAAATCGGCTAAAAATTAGCAGATATATCGTATTTTGAACCTTGCAGTTTTAACCAATTCGCTTCCTGAGGTACTAATGGGTTCGCTCCAGGCCCGTACCGACGTAGGGGACAGGTGGGCACGCGTGCCCAGGGCCCGAGGGCCCGAAGGGCCCTCGCGCAAGACCTTTACACTAGATAAAATGGCAAATTTTTAATAATAAAAATAATAAGTTGATAATAGATTTTTACTATCAACGCCTGTATACCCCATGCACTTCTCTGCTCTCTTGTCAAATACGTTGGCACTTGTTCATGTGCTGAACGTCTTGCCATTGAACAAAACATTGGGGCCTATTTTCTTGTCCGTATTTTTGAAGATTTTACAATCGTCTTAAACGCTGCGTTCTACTTGTTTAAATAAAGCTTATCCAAAGAAATAAGTTATGATAAGGAGCAATAAGCACTTTCAAGCAATAACAGTCTCAAAAGTATGCCAAGGCCATGGGATCAAAGCTTAATCCCAGCTTTCAACAAAAAGATCCCCAGTGGGGCAGAAAAGAGCAAAACGAAGGTTAATGAACCGGCCAAGCTTTGAGCATCCTCTGTAAAATACTTCAAGACTTTCGAATTTGCAGCTGATTCTGAAAATTTGACCACTGAATGTCAAAACTTTCCTGTGAAAATTTGACCACTGAATGTCAAAACTTTCCTGTGCAACTTAATTCAGCCCGAGCCTATAGGCCTAACAACGATTTACGAAATGGCATTAAATTTGATATTCAAATTTGCAGGCCTTTACGTGTTTAATTTCAGCTTTCTATAGTACATCTCAGAAGCCAGTGGGAGTCACCTTGTGCTGTGGGGTCATTTAAATCCCAAGAAAATTAAATTCGGCTTCAAATTTACTTTAAGGCTTTAAATAGTTTACATGTGCAAACTATTTAAAACCCCCATGTCAAATTTTCACTTCCTGCATTGGCTTTCAAAACCAGTAGTAGTCACCCCGGTGGGGAAATTCGAATCCCAAAAAAGTAAAATTTGGTTTCAAATTTATGTACAATCGGTAATTGTAACCCCCATGCCAAAGAACTTGGTTCCAGATTCAGCCCAATACACGTGTTTTCAAAATTTCATCCAAATCGGTCAAAGAGTTCTTGAGTTATCATCAGACAGACAACAAACTCATCGTAAACAAATATTAGACAGTTTCATTAGGTTTTGCACACTGTCATAAAGGTTTAAGAATTTTTCTTACATAACCAGTAACAGCTGCCTCAAACAAAATGTATGTTCGAACGGGGAAAATTACCTTAGGTCGAGTATGCGACTAGAAAGACTAAGCGATCTGGCCATTTTATCCACTGAACACGAAAGGGCATCAAAGTTATCTTGTGAATCTGTTATTGACCATTTCGTCAAGTAAAATGTCGTAAAATTCATTTGTGTGTGTGTGATATTTTTCTACGATTTTATTACTGATATTATTGTTATCAAAGAAGTAATGTACGTAATAAAAACGTTTGAATACCATTTTAGTTAGTTAATAAAATAGCATTCAAAATCAATGTAAAAAGACCAGGGGGCCCTATGTACTAAACTGTGCCCAGGCCTCACGGTACCACGGAACGGGCCTGGTTGGCTCTTAGAGTGACGATGGCATGTGCTCTAATTCCATTCCTTTTACCTCCATTTTGACAAATGCAGTCGGTAGTTATAATAATTCTAAGACTTTTTTTTTTCTCTTGCATTTTTTCCGTGACCTCCCAAGGTCACAAATCAAGGTCAAAGAATGGACGTTCAGGCTGTGTGACAAAGGAGTAAAGTTTGAGTGGACTGAGACCCATAAGAAGGCCTTCCATAATTTGAACAATCTTATCACTCAAGCACCCGCGACCCGTATGCTTCCATTTCTCCAGAAGTAAGATCTAGAGCGCAGATACAAACAGGATCTGAGTGGTTTACCGCACATACCCTTAGTCTTAGTCGGGCATAGCTGACGAACTAAGAGCTCGAGGACAGTACGGAAGCAATGGTAGTGACCGAGATGAACATCAATAGTGTAACTTCCCCATCACACAACAATGGAACATCAAAGGATGACGTACGTAATACCAAGGGTAATTACGTATTGTTAGGTTTATAGTTAATTCTGAACACTTTTAGATTCATAGTTTCATTGTTAATATTATTGGAACAATTCAAAATTCCTATTAACAAAAAACATTAATTGCTTTCTTTGTATTTCGCACATATATAAAGCTTCGGGATTTATTAAATAAAATTATCAGTTGAATGAGTCAAATCAGAAATGGATAAAAAGTCGTGTAACGGGGAGCATACCCCTGTGAACACATTTATTTCGAAAACTGCATCGCTTTAAACTTTTCTTTCCTTCAGCATATCCTTATGTATCTTACCGAGGCAAAGCGCTCGAATCAGAAAACGACGCCCGAAGTTCAATTCCGGGGGGTTAGTCATTACAATAGTGACTTAGTGACAGAGAATGAGTAGTATGGATTATGTATCAAACCGCAAGCGGGGACTTGCGGTTTGATACGTAAAGGGACTCAGAAAGATACAATCCTGAAAAACGTGATTGAGTACGTACAGAGTGGCCGGATGACAGGAAAACCATGCAAGCCGAAGTAAAACAATACTTCTACATCCCAAAAACGATGAATTTTGAAAGGGAACTCTTATTCAAAGGGAAACGAATAGTCAGAATCCCTAACCAGAAGAGACAAGGAGTGATGAGACTTCATGCGTCTCGTACAGAGATAGAGAATACATTGCGGAGGGCACGTGAACACGTTTACCGCCCTATATTGAACAAAGAAGTAAAAATCAAATAGCAGCGGGTAAAATCTGCCAAGCGACACAGAGAGAAATATCAAAAGAACCGATGCAATCCAACGATGTTTCTGATCGACCGTGGCAGACAGTTAGTACATACATTTTTCATAAGGCAGGCAGTAACTACGTGATAATAGTAGACCACTACTCAAGCTACTTTGAGTATGATAGTGTCAGCGCCGCACACTGACCTACTCCCACTTCAAGCTATTGCTAATAACGCGGTGAGGAAAATGATGATAACTCAGTGGTATGAACTTCGACCTAATTATAACCTCTAACTAAACACCACTTTCCCCTGAAAGTACACTACTAAAGTTCCCTGTGAACCCATGTGCCAAGGTGAATAACTGAGGAAATAAATATGAGAAACTTCAAGGGGGTTTACAAATCAAAACTAATAAAAACCAGCAAATCAATTTTGTTTAACCACTTAACTAAATCTAAGGAATATACATGATTCTAAGAGCTACTACAAAAATGATGTTACTTGTTCAACATCCAAACTTGACCTCTAAAGTTTCACTAGAAACTACACACTTAAATCTAGACAAAAATGTCTACACAATTATCTTTACAAAAGCTCATTGTCCTAAAACAACGAACCAACCAATCACAAAATGACAACGGAATGCTACTTTCTACAAGGAAGAATGTTCGAGAGTTTTCCATTGACAATTGCACAAATACATACTAACACTAATTTCTAGAAAACTATTGTTCTAGAACAAAATACCAATGCTAAAAATACAGTTATTTTGGTTACTACAAAATGTCCTATTTTTTATATTTAGCACACGAGCTAAACTGATGACATTCACCTTTGTTTATTTACTATACTATACATAGTTTTACCGCAACCAACTTACTTTGTACACCAGCCAATCAGCGAGCACAAAGAAACCCTTATATTAAGCCTCCTGTCAAAGTTTTACTCTCTAACATGCAAACTGCAAAACCTACAACTACATGTTGTAGAAGATTGCACTACCGTTCCCTAACTATTAAATACATTCCCTATCTTACAACATAGGAAATTGACCATTTCTTTAGGGGCTGGATCTCTGTATCCAAAGGTCACAGGACCAAACTAATACTTTTATCTAATAGCCCTTACGTTTTCCTACATGGAAAGATGTTTCAATTCTCCGTAGAGTCACCGGGTTAACTATAAAAACCCTTCGAACTTTACTGATTCTACAAATATCAAGCCTTCTATTTTAGATTTTTATAAGATGACCTTTGACCCATTTCTAAATTTTAGACTTGTTACATGTAGTTTAATACCTTTTCTATCAAATAAAAGTATTAATTAAACTGTAGGTAGTCTGGGCAATTCTTGAAATGAACTAAACATTTCAGTTTATCCCAATCTATTAACATGCTAATTTTAATTTCCGGTATTAGGTTTTAATAAGATCGCTGATGACCATTTCCAAACTTTTAGACTTTTAACATATAGTAAAATACTTCCTCTACTATACAAAAGTCTAACATTACTCAAAACTATAACTGACCTCTTATTAAAACCAACTAAAGTTAGGTGATTTTTACTTATAATAAGCAGAGGTGTTTTCCATGCACCTACTGCCTTACAACTATTTACTTGCATCTACTTACTTGGTGCTCAGATTTCTGGGCTAAGATTCTGAAATCTCCCAACTTGACAATTTACTAAAGAAATTACTTAACTAATACAAAATACTGGGCTTTTTTACATGCATCTTCACACGTAATATTTTAGCCTAAATTGCTTACAAACATTTCTTAAAATTCATACAATTTTCATTCCGTCGACGACATACTTCCCCCCGGTTTAATGCTTTAGCGTTCAACCCCAACTAAACGTCGACGCTTACAACTCTCTAAATACAAGTATGAATTAACTAACACAATAAATCACACTCTTGAGAAAAACAGTTATTGCTTTCCCAGTACTTGAAGAAAGAAATACTCATTTTAAGATTTGCAAATATCTTAAACACATTTGGACTAACTAATGTCCTTCACAACTTATTTTAACCTATATTTCTTATTGCTAGTACAACACATAAACAAGGTTTACCTACGTAATGCAAAAACTAATACAAAACGCTACTCTTTTTTTGGTTTATAGCTATTCTCGAATAGCTGAACACACAAACACGAAAGTAGTTTTTGGCTCTTAAAGTTGCTTTTACGAACAAAAGAGCATATCACACATGAATTAAACTTTACACTTTACAATACAAACTGCTAATGAGGTTCAATAAATTCTATTAATATTCGTTACCTCTTGTTAGAAATTCTTAACACTCACAAAACCCTTTACTTTATAAGTACCGTATTTCTCGGTATAGAACCCCCGGGGGAGTTATTGTTTCAAACCTCCAAAAAAGGGGGGGTTATATTCCGGGGAGGGGGGTTAT
>JAQGBU010001639.1:0-12022 GCA_034698605.1 Isotoma decorata | reverse complement strand
GGAAAAAATTGAATGTTTAATGTTATAATGATTGTAAAGGCCAAGGCCACATCAATCTAGCAAGAAATAAAACCCCACACCTACCTATTAATAACCTAAGAAATCTTATTTAATTAAGTTCCACTTTATTAATAACCCAAGAAAACTTATCTAATTAGTTCCACCAAGTATACATCTTTTATGACAATTATTCAGTTAACAATAAGAATTGCTCATTATTATATACTGACACTGATGGATTAATATATGAGATGTATATGGAAAAACATTCTTAAAGACATGCTATTAAATGTATTTCACACAACTTAATCCGAAAAGGGCATTTTTCACCATCCAATAAAAATAAAAGTAAACAAAAGTCCAAGGTTAAATGAAAGATGAAACCAATTGCAGTGCTATTACATCATTCGCAAGCCCTACACCTAAAATGTTTAGCAAACAATTTCTGGATAAAAAATCAAAGATTATAAATCATTAAAGATGCAAAGGAACAAAAAATTATGTTATTATGTCAACCAGAATTTTAAAAATGCTGTTATTTTAAATTAAATTCCGAAAATGAACGATTTGGAAGTAAAAGTCACACAGACGTTTTGTACTGTATTAATAAAATTGGTGTTCACAGCGTTGATGAAAAGAGGTATTTATTTATTCTTTATATATATTCTTTGTATAAATTCTTTAAGCTATGGTTATCAGGTTAACAATATCTTGAAATTAAAATACAAAAATATCAAAAATAAAATGTTTTGTAAAGTATAGGTAACGTTATAAAAGTTATAAAGTATATAAACACTATTATTATAATTAATGTTATCGTTTTAATTACTTTAACTATTGTTTTTGCAATTAAACAACAGCTTAGTTTGTTACAGGTCATGTTTGGGCGTGGGCGTGGGCGTGGTCGTGCAGGACTTTCTACAACAGGTAAAAGTTGACTCCCTAGTTAATTAAAGCAAATTCAACAAGTAAGAAAAAAGAGATAAGTTAAGACATTAAATACTCCAACTAAACTCATTTAAACGCTGTTAGTTTAGAGATATACTGTGAAAATAACAGCCGTTACTTCATTTGGTATGCCATAGATCAATAATCAATTATGTTTTGTCTTCCCAGCAGGACGAGGCGAGCGAGCCTTAGAGAAGGATCTATGTCTGGCAAAACCTGAACGGCGGAAGGATGAAAAAGAAATGGAGTCCCTGGTCTCCGATTATAGGGGGGCAACCAATATAACTGATTCCAGGGAACGTGGTAGATCAAATCGTGGATTTCGGCAGGGGGGAAAAAGTACACATTTCTATCGATTGTTTTTTTATTTAAATCGTGCAATTAAAAATGAGAATATTGTTTGATCACAAATGTTTACATTTTCTTATAATTTCAGCTTTTTTGAGCTAAAGGCAGAAGCAGAGAAAAAAACGGCGTTGCTGAATTATTTCCACAGGACATAGACCCTTCCATGCTTAAGCAGCAGAGGATAACTAATTTAAAACTTACTAGGACAACCAGCATTGAGTATTGTGACGAGCTGAATAGCTGGGTAGTTCAAAATGTCCCATTCCGTGGTCGTCCGGAAATGAAAAGCTTCAATGAAACACCGACCAAGTTCATAAATAACACGTGGGAATTAATGGATTTCTTTGAGAGCGAGGAAGTCATTAATAGTAGTGTGATTGGAGTCGATTTTGAATTTCATACGGCGGATTCTTTCGACGGTATTGATCCATATTCTTTTCATATGTCTTATGTCTTTAGTTATTATCCAAAAGACAAGACTGCAACTGATGCTGATTGGAGAAAGCGCCCGCTTCATAATGATCTTATCAAATACGCTGCTGCTGACAGCTATTATGCTCTGAAAATATTCTATGAGTTTCAGAAAAGGGTACCAGTTTATTGCATTATAATTTTCACAGTCGCGACTGTGCCTACAACTGTCTTTTTCACTTTCAGAGTCGTGGCCTGGGTTTGCAAAAGGGTATAGCATGGGAATAGTTAAAATACTCTCCAACCCTGGGCTTCCTGCACATAAACTGAAAGTGCCCTTACCGAATACTGAAACAGTGCAGAAGGTTCTTCAGTGGAGGGAATATTTATCGAAACACTTCGACAAAACCCCAGAGACTTTATTAGCATCGAGGATGGTGACAAAATTGGTCCAATATTACATCGATACAGGGGACTCCAAATCACTTGGGGGACTGTTGGAGAGTTTAGGTTTGTAAGATGACGTATAGAAGGGAGCTAAGTTACTAAGTGTTTACTTGGACCCTGACACATCAAGACTAGAAGCCATGAGGGAGAAAGTCTGCCATTATTGCAACGTGGAAAGACATGTAGTGAGTAGATGTACTAATTTGTTAAGATTTAAATAAAGTTATAAAACTTGTAAACGCGTTTAAAGTTTTTACGCATTTTTACAGGCCAAATTCTGCCCTTTCGACAACGAACCCCAGCGCAAGTGACATTGGGAAATTCGACCAGAAAATCAAGTTTTTAAATTTCGTCAGAATGATAGACGTTGGGTTAGATACTGCTTGAAGCGCGGACTTGATCCTAACGAGGAGAAGCCTTGGTGGCAACGTGATTCTGAATAATGCCTTAAACTTGAAGATTATGTTGAGCTTTGAACAGTCGTGACTGTTAATTCAAGGGTAGAATGCCTAACGTAATTCCTTATCTTTGCTATTCATAATAGTGCCCCTTCAATTTCAATCGGTACAATTTAATCAATTACATTAAAGTAGCTTGCAGCTTATGTTGAGCTTTGAACAGCCTACTATGAATTTGATGAATTTTGTTGTGACTTGTGTAATCCCTCAAGAAGGGAAAACGGTTTGCAAGAATTAAATAAAGTAACAATGTTAATCACTACCCAATGCATTTATTTCTTGGTGCGAGTCATTAGTCATCTAATAGGGTGGCCATCCTTACTATTGTACCCTTGATATGATGGGTTTTCAAACTCTGTTCCTGCGTCCAGAAAATTTCCCTGTCCAGTGCTTAATGTAGTGTACGTGTAGGGTGTAGGTAGTAAGGAGTAAATCCAGAGGGCTGGCAAAATGTACCATACGGAGGATTTAAAAAGTGTGTTAATAAAAGTGCCCGGCTTGAAATGATTACCGTATTGATTAAACAAGATTGAATTTCCATAAAGCCCGATTTAGAACCTAACCCTCCAGAATAAAGCCCCACCCTTCCTTCCCCTCGCAATCTTAAAAGTGAATAATTGCATTCAAACAATAACTCCCAATGGGATTCTAAATCACATTTTACGGTACTTAGTTTATTGTTAATTAGAAGTTAGCGTAATATTAATTTGCGTTAGTATGGGATGGAATAAATTAGTCAGATACTAACAAATTTAGACAGCCACCGACCAACACTCAATTCATACAGCCACCGACCACCACTAAAAATAAACAGCCTCCGACCACCAGTCGATTCATACAGCCACCGACCACCACAGAATTTATACAGCCACCGACCACCACAGAATTTAGACAACCACCGACCACCACAGAATTTAGACAGCCACCGACCACCACAGAATTTAGACAGCCACCGACCACCACAGAATTTAGACAGCCACCGACCACCGACCACCAGTCAATTCATACAGCCACCGACCGGCGACCACCGGTGGCTTTTCGTGACCACCGGTAGCTGCTACCGCCACCGGTAGCTACCACTGGTGGCTTTCGCATCTATGGTAATAAAGATACTCAAGATCAAAATGATTGGCAGTGGGAAAATGGAACTTTGTGCTTATAAGGTAGTAGGTCTTCCTCCCGTATAATTTAATTTAATTTAATTCATTACAATTGAGTTTCCCTCATTGAGTTACACTCAAAGGAGTATAGCTCCAACTGGTTTTAATTTACGAAAATGAGTTCCTTGTCAAATGCCATCACAAAAATTAAGACGTAACAACTATTTTTGAGTTACGTTACGTTCATAAATTATGGAATGCCAATGGAGCCCTCGTCCCTTTTTAAACACAGGGATTGAAATTTATTTACAAATTTTTCACTCAAATTCAATTTCATTTAAAAGATTAAGGTACACTTCATCCATTTCTAGAATGTGAATCCCCAACACGTTTTCTATTCCTTGGAAGATTGATTTTCTGCATGTATTTGTGTATCAAGCGAAGCCTTCCAGTCCCAATAGTCCAACATTAATTAAATAAATGAATATGATAATTATTCCAAGAAGTTTTTGAACAGCATTTTCCTTTCCCCGTCACTTTATCAAAGAAGAGTTCATGAGTAAACATAGGCGTGGGAAGTATCATGCTGGTCCTTAAAAGGAGTTTTGCTTTTAAACAATACTTGGAGTTAATGTTTTCTGGAAGAACATGTTGCGTTCTTTGAAGTGTCAATGTCATGGCAAAAGTGTTTGGTTTTAGTTGTAAGTGTTTTAAGAGCCTTTTGGCCTTTCTTCTTTGATTTACTTATATGTCATAGAGTATAAGATATACCTATTCTTTTGGTATAAATTCATGCAGATTTGATTATTAGGAAGAAAATTGTTTACGAGTGAATGAGATTTCCTTTCACATTTTCCATCAAAACAATAATGTTATTAGTCTTATTAGCATGACTAATAATAATGCGTAGAAAGGACAGAGAGAGGAGACTTGTAGGTCATGAGGACTTTTGAAGGTTAAGCAAATGAGGCTTGGAATATGCTTGAAGCAAAATTGGCTTTTAAGTGTTTGTTTTATTTCCAATCTCTTCCTCATAGTTTATTATGTTTTATCTATTGAGCAAATAAACAGAATAATGATCCTGTTATGTGGGAAGGCTGGGTTTACATTTCAGGTTTAGGTTTTGTAAATTTTGGAGAGATAATTGATCAAATCGTCTTTGCAGAAATATAATTAAGTAATACACGACTGAATTGAATATTAAATACTTTCTTGAACGGTGGAGTGTGATATAAAATGATGAAACTAAATTGAGATTTCAAAAGATTTTTTTGAAGCTGAATTATGGAATTGGGATATTTTTAGAGGAGAGAATGTACCCGTAGAGGGAGGATCTGACTTATCTTTAGAAAAGCTCGTGTGATGTATTCAAAAAAGACAGTCGTCGTAATCTCATGTCAGACTGACCTTAAGCGGTTCAGCCATTGAAAAAGAAAAGAAAAATCGGTTGCAGCAAGATGCAACTATTAAGAAATATTTATTTAAGTAGAAAGTGGCATATTTTGCACCCCACTACCTTAAAAAAAATTAGCACGAATAGGCGAATACAGGTCCCTTAAGAATGAGTTCCCAAAAATATCAAAAATTGCCCGTATGTATTGGGATTCCTTTGAAAAGATTTTAATGCCATTTTGAAGGAATATTAATATCAATAAAATAAAACGCAAGGGTTAGTGTGTACTATCAATTAAGGTTATAAAGCAACCCTAAATTCCAACTTACAGTGTGTCACAAATATTCATTCATTCATTGAAAATGTGAGAGCATAGGAGCTGTTAATCTGGATTTAGAACCCCACTCGGGATGCAGCCCCTCAAGTCACAAAAGTCCCTATTTTTTCATGTTAAATTGGTTTCGATAATTGGAGGTTTCAGGTATTTTTGAATGAATGCTTTCTTAAATCTCCAGTTGGGAAAAGAACAAAAAAAATAAAAGGAGTCCCACCACCGTGATTGACACTTGGATGCCCTTGGACTAATCCAACTCAATTACACTATCCATAGTAATGAAAATGCGAACAAACCAAAAGACGCAGTAAATAAGGACCAGAGAGGAGGACAAACAAAGGAGTGAAAACTCAGGGATTTATTTGCTACTTGATGGCTAAAAGTGTAACCCTATACAACTGCGTAATAAGATGGTTTATGGCTAACCCATAATGGAACCTTTCCACAGTCCTGTTTTTCTAAACTTTTTCCTCATATTTGGATACATACAAGGTAAGTGAATAAATAAAGCCAATAATGATAATAATACTACCAAACGTTTAAAATGAATGTAATACATGTAAAAAATCTGTTTATTACCTTTCACCGCTTGCTGGTTGACTGTCAATGATGACATCCGGTACGGCCTTTGGCTTAGGGCCAACCCCACTTGTAGAAGGGCCATCCTCAGTAGCAGCAGCAGCATCAACAGGTTCCTCTTTTTGCATGCTTAAGGGCCCATCCACATCCCCGTCCACTTGTTCCTCTTCTTCCAAATCCACTGCAGCTTGACGTCCAATAGGTCGTCTAGGCTGACGAGGAGTCAAAGCAATCGGATTCCCATCTTGGGGGTTTTGCATATTGGCTTGTATCTCCGAGAGACACGTTTGTCCCATTTTTAAACACTTTCTTTCTCTGGATTCGAAATTTTGAAACTTTGATTGTTTTAAGAAATGGTTTTAATGGATGGAGGTAAATAAGAATAAGGAGAGCTGGGGAGATTTGAAAAAGGATTGGTAAGATGCGTTGTGATGAAGGATGAGAGAAAGGGAGGAAAGAGAGAGATGTGATCTCTTTGAAGTTTGTAGTTCAACTGGAAGGAAATTGAGTTACGGGCCCTTTCTTTAGAGGAATGAAGTTGAAAGAGAAAGTAGTTGTTGGGCTTGGGATCCTTTGTTAACTTTTACACTTCTAAATGGATAGGCTTTTGGTGAAAGTGAACATAAGGTTGGATCTATGGGGGCTTTTTGCACCAACATGAAGATCCTACTATTTCAACAAATTATAAAGGATAAGGGTTGAGAAAACATTTGAGACAGATTTTTAGGCATTTACAACCTACAAGGAAATAGAACTCGGTAGTGAGTAAACTTTTAAGCTTGGACGTAACTAAGCTTGAAATCTTGTTATCCTAACGATTTAAGGAAGTTTTAATAAAAACAACTCCCTAGAGGGGTAAAAAGTTTGAGGAAGTATTAAAAAATTTGTAATTGGAGTTTGTAGTAATGATTGGGCTAAAAATGATTTATATATTTTAATCCATGAACAAATACTATAAAAGCAAATGTATCAAATTTTTATTTTGATGATTTAGTCGAATCGGCTGTACACAAAGGGTGACAGATTTTGCTAATTTGCAGATTTTTTCAGCATACATGTTTTGTTATATCCCTGGGTTTTTTTAAAACAGAATTTACACTTTTTTAAATGTTTACGCGTGAAGAAAAATCTATTCTAGAATTTTCGTTTTTTATTGGAGTTTTGTTCCAAATTCAGATATGAATTTTGAAGATGAAGTTTCAGAATGATGAAGGGTTTAGACCGGAAATAAATTACAAGACAGTAACTTAAATAGGGTTTTTTTTATTAATTTTTTCAGTTTTATGGACATTTTAATGACACAGATAAAGCTACACTACTGAAGATAAGTATAATTATAGTAGGTAATCAATAAGAGATTACAATTTGATGTAGTTATGTTAACATGGCTAATTAAGCCAAAAGTCCAATAGGACTTATAAAATTATTCATTGTTATGGAATATTCATAGGTACTGCAGCAAATAGGTAAAATATTTATAAAATATGTGTAAGTTTTTGTTTTGCTTGGAACAAGTCGTTCACAAGTAGCATATAATATTTGTCATAAGCTTTCCTGAGAGACGCTTGTACGGCAGAGTGTGTATGTGTAAATTGGCGCAACAAAAAGTTTGTGCAGTTTGACAGGTAATGGGGTGTTGTAGGATGGATGTCCTTAAGGGTTTAGATTATGTTGAATTCATTTTCTTCCTTCTCCAAGGTAGGGGCTCCTCTCCAGCTTCCAAAGAAGGTCCAAAAAAATGAACAAATAAAAATGATGAGGCAACGGACGATCAAATGCAAGAAACCCTTGATTAAAATCAAAAAAGATCATTACTATCGGCTAATTGAGTTTTATTCAATCAATCCTGATATAAAAGTTCATCTCTTGGCTTTTAAAAGGAGTAGAAAAGCTACATATTCTAATTTAAATGGTTTTTCAGAGTATTTTATTATTTTAGGTCAGATTCAGTCAGACGTAGTTGGGTCGTTTTTTAAAATCACAATTATACTCTAGCCTTAAAAGCAGATGAATAACGTTTAAGGGAAAATGCAGTGTTTTTCTAGAAATTAAAAAAGATAATAAAAAGTAGAGTTAAAAACCTTGACAGTGCAGAGATACACCAAGCCGCTTTTATAGTAGTAGGCATTGACCATGTCCACCGAGCAAAGGGAAGCCAAGTAAAGGATGACGGTTGCAAGTTTGATTTTTTCAACTTGTTTCTTTCCATGTGAAGGTGTTCCGATAAACACAGCCAAACCTGTAAAATCCAACGGAACCAATAAAAATCAAGGGTTGTTCATCAGTTTTATGGAACGCAACTATTTCCATTCTGAGACACCCCTTCGTAACGCAAAAATTGCACAAATTGCAAAAATTCTTAACTATGGGGCGTAACGCTCGTTGGGCCTCCTCCCCCTTCTCTTGCGTTACGTTACTTAGGAAAAGCCTATGAAACTCGGCCTTTGCTTACTAATTAATAATATTTCTTTCAAGTAGATTGAACATACCCAACAGGGCGCAACCATAGTACTGGGTGGGTTGGGAATTTTGGGCAAAATCTTTGCCCACAAATCCAAGTCGGGATGCACCCTCTGGTTTCGAAATCATGAATGCAGCTATAATCAGGAAAAGCAATGCAAGAAATCTCATCCAATTCCGGTATGGTTTTGGAAATTTTCCATTTTCCAAGTTCCCACGATGTCGAAAGAAGTGAGAGGGCTGAAAATAATATTTGTCCATTTGTTTAAGGGGATTAAAGAGTTTTGTATTAAGTTTGGAAAGGTCATACCAATAATACTGTGGGTATTCCAAAACTTAAAAGTAAAAATAAATGCATTTAGGAGCTGTAATTTACATAAAACTATTGCAATACTTTAAAACAAGAGTAGAGAGTATTTAGCAGAATAAGGGGATTTTTTCGATGAAAGATCTATGAATGATAATGTCCACGGACCATTATGCTTCAAAAATCAGCCTCATGAATGAATCGTAAACGAATTTTGCTGCTTGGAAATCTTTCTGTCTAAATAAAGTAGGAAAAGATCATCATGATTCATATTTCTAAACGGTGAAAGCTAGTTAAAATTACTTAGCATAATATTTTGGTCCAACTTGTAAAGTTTTTAAATCCCCGAACTTTTTTAAGTTTAATTTATGGCTTCCTAGAAAGTTAAGCATTTATATTCTAAATCGACCATTTACTTTCAATTTAAATTTCTGGATTATTTTCTTAAAATTCTTAACCGTTTGAGTTATTACTAACTAGAGTAAAGATAGTATTTTGTAAATTTTACGGGGGATAGTAAAAAGTTGTTTTGGTGCTTTCTATGGACTAAAACTGGTATTGAAACCTGATAGCTTTTTATTAGAAAATGATTTCACTGTCAAAATTACTGTTTTCGTTATTTTTTTGGTTGGTTAATTCATTGAGTAAAAAAAGGATAAAGTTTACCTTTGATAAAGGAACCTCTTCTTCGTTAGCAGAGTTTTCATCAAGTTCAGAATTTTCACCTGATTTGAGTCCAGAGTCCACATTCCCATTCCAATCTTTCCTAAAAAGCAAAGCAGAATAGAGATTTTAAAAACAAAAGGATACGCCAAAGGCATGGAAGGTTAGTGCATTTCAAAAGAAAAGTTATATCTACTAAGTTTTTGGATGATGAGGAGACTCAAAAAAAACAGAGAGGCAGAGACATGCCACTTTTTGTTCAATAAGGATATTCCACAAGCTTAGTTGCTTTTGGAATGTCTAAATAAATAAAAAACAAAAAGAGAGGAAAAAAGCCTCAATTAATTTAATTAAGAAAGATCTGGGAGACGAGTTACTCAGGTATGGAAATGTTATTTAAAATATATTAGTAGTATTATTACCAATATTGCTTAACATTACATATAGGGACGTTTAGCATTGGAAGGATAGGAGGGGAAGGTTTATTAAAATGGTTAGAATTTGATGACTTTTGTATTTTTCCCTTGTAAGTGTTAAACTTTTTACTACCAGTAAAATTCAATGTATTAAACTTAATGGAAAATGAATGTTTTAGAAATGTAGGCCCAATAATGCCCCAAAATGCCTTCCCACAATGCTTTAGGATAACCAATTACTTTGACCAAAATTCAGCTTGAATTGATAACATTGAAATAAATAGACGCCCTGAGGGAGGGCCTCAGGGTTGGTTTAGTAGAAATTGAAACATTTGAAAAGGATAAGGACCACCACCACTAGGCATATTCGTTTTTGAAACCACACACACATCCACCTACACCACATTCCGTCCTTTCTCCACGCGTAGAAAATTAAATAAATTATCCGTCTCAGTTTGAAATATCTCATTTCATAACCATATTCAAAAGTTACGTCCTTTGCAAAGACTGGATTCCCCAAACGTATTGCTTTCCATTTAATTAGCATTCCGTGTCCTTTGCTTTCACCACAGAAGGGACGCAGTTTTAATATCCCAGAGTGGACAAATATTAATATGGAAAGGAGATATGCGGGGACATGAATTATATCTAAATTAAATGGGAAGGAGATTTAAAACGTAGAATTTACTACGTCTCAATAAAGCAATAGTGTTGAGCCCTTTATACAATATACTTAAGATTAGACTTACAGTGTTATTTGATGAAATGATAAAGGTAGTAGTAAAATGTGATTTACTTTATTTATTATTTCTCATAGGAGAAGGAGGAAGAGGAATAGGAAGTTTTAGTAAATGGTTAGGGCTTTAAATGGCACTCATCATTATGACTAGGTTTAGCCAATTCTATGAATTTCTTAAGTGATGGCTGTGATTGAGGGTCTCTGCACTTGAATGGTGTTGATTGGAAAGATCCTATTTGAAAAAAATGTCCCCCTCTGATCATACCGAAGTAGGGTCATGTAAGTTACGACAAACCCGGGTTTTTGGGTTGTTTTGGGTTTTTTGGGGGGTCCGGTTTTTTGGGGCTTATTAACCAGAGGGTGATAGAAGTTGAACGTGTGGAAAGCAAAACTCTATATAGAACTCAATTTTTATGTGTTTTAAAATGTGCACATTGATAATACACCTTGATTAAAGAAACAAAAATGACATTGGTAGTTTCAGTAGTTTGTAAAGTTTGTTTATTGGCAGTCGGATTAAACCCAAAAATCTCAAGTTAACTAGGTACCCATAAACCTCAACCGCCCCTCCTGCTCCCTCAACAAATTAGCTACAAGATACCCAAAAATACACAAGATATCTTGGAGTGAAAAAATATTATCAGACCTTTCAAACTATTCAAAATCGTGATTGCGTACTAAATAAGGAAAAAGCATCTAAAAAAGTAAAGAGAGATTTTTCAGCATTGTGATACAGGAAAAATAATAAAGTGAAAGATAATATGCATTGTTTTGAGGTTTACTTGCAACTCCTTAAACCATGTAATTTGTAATGTATAGGGAAATGTTTTTCGTATCTGTGGAAATGCGATCTAGGAGGAGAGGACTAGACGGCTTAACACATTTTGAAACACGAAACCACAAAGCCCAAAATCTTAGCTGTCTTAAGTCCTTTAATTCCTTTGTGTATTTTAGAAAAAGGGATTTTAAATGAGATGCATGAGGTTGCTTGTGATTTACATATGAGCTTACTCATTTCCTTCTTAATTTCTTTAAATTAATTTGAAACATTATACAAAAAGGAATGGTGGATGACAAAGTAGATGAAAGAATCTGTTACTCTCCCGCTCTCACGGCGACACGGCAAGGGATATAAACTACTATTCCATCATGGAATTTCAACACCTTAAACAATGTAAGTACCGTAAAACTCGAATTAGAACCTCCCCCGTAATAACCCCTCTCTCTCCCTATCCTCCCAATGTTAAACTTCCCTATCTTCTAATGTTAAATTTGCCTAAAAATTTGGTTTGAAAAAATAATCCACCCGGGGTTCTAATTCGAGTTTTACGGTATGTATTATATGATTCCCGGAAGAAGAAGGACAGGAAGAAAAAGGACGGAAGAAAAAGGATGGCGAAAAAAGGACGAAGCAAAAAA
>JAQGBU010001638.1:0-12026 GCA_034698605.1 Isotoma decorata | reverse complement strand
GGGCTTCAGACCCTTGGCAACCATATAATATATGGTTGCCAAGGGTCTGAAGCCCAAAATTATTATGACATATATGGCATATATGTCATTTGCATGTATGCTATTAAGGGTAAACGACGTCGATGGATTTTATTTTAAATTTTTGTTAACTTCAACAGGAAGCTACGACTGTTAAAGACAAGCTTGTGGAACAAGGACATCAAGTGAAGATTGAAATTGTTGAAGGTGAAGAGCTAGAGAAGAGAGGGTTTGGTGGGATATGGAATGTTGGTAAAGCTGCGCCTGTAGGACCAGCTTTGGTTGTACTTAGTTATACACCTACTGGAGATAGCGAAGACAGGAAGAACATTGCATGGGTCGGCAAGGGTATCGTATTCGACACTGGTGGTCTCACCATCAAAGGAAGGGTAATCTAGATGTCCTTTTGTTTACTATGCAGTGTTGTAATTTTGTCCTCTCGGTAATTCCGCTGCGCTGTAGACAATTTGTTAATTTTCTATTTTATTACTGTGAAAACCTCAGGCTGCAATGTGTGGCATGAAAAGAGATTGTGGAGGTGCTGCAGCGATTTTGTATGCTTTCTATGTCGCTGTGACTCAGGGATTTAAAGACAACCTGCATGCTGTTTTGTGTCTTGCCGAAAACAGTGTTTCCGAAAGAAGCATGCGAGTAGATGATATCATTGAGATGTATTCCGGGAAGTAAGTTCACTCGGGGCTTAAAAGTTCATGGTGTCAGTGTCGTAAAAGGATATTTGAAGTAATGAAATGGAATTTTGGTTGCAGATCGGTGGAAGTTAATAACACGGATGCTGAAGGGCGACTTGTTCTTGGGGATGGAGTTGCTTACGCAAAGAAGGATTTGGGCTGTGACACTATTGTGGATATGGCTACACTTACTGGTGCTCAGGTATTTAAAGAATTGATTTGAACCCAATCCACGCAAATATTAAACATTACTGATGACTAAAATGTTATTAATTTCCGGTCAAATGTATTATAGGGAATTGCGACCGGAAAGTATCATGCTGCAGTTCTTACTAATAATGAGTCGTATGAAGAGAAGTTGATGAGTGCAGGACGGAGCTCAGGAGATCTTACTTTCCCTATTCCCTTCTCTCCTGAATTGCATTTCTCCGAGTTCCATTCAACATTCGCTGACATGAAAAATTCAGTTGCGGTAATACCTCGTTTCCATGTTTTTTGAAGACTAACTTGATAGTGATATCAGTGATAGTAACTATCAAGCTTGGGCCCGTTTTTGTTAAAGTACCAATTAGTAGGCGCGACTATCTACTAGTTTAGTTGCTGTTAAAAAAGATGAGCTGTACTAGCTGTCCTGTCCATGCAGACCCGTGCACTTTAAATAAAACGAGAGGTTTACTCATTTGCCTACATTGTTTATACAGGATTCAATGTTATAATGTCGTCATGTTAGGTTTTTTAAGTGAAGAATGTCCTATGTTATGTTATTGCTTACTGTTGAAAGGATCAAATCAAATGAAGTTGATGGACTCGTGTAAACAATTAATTTAATTAACTAAACAGGTGGAGCTAATTAATTTCTTCAACGTGTTGATTTATAGGACCGTTTTAACGCTCAAAGCTCTTGCGCCGGACTCTTTATTTTCTCTCACATTGGATTTGACTACCCAGGGACTTGGGTTCACATTGATATGGCAACCCCAGTGGAGTCGGTGAGTTTATTTAAACGATCATTATTCTGCATACTGTAAGGAAGTTTGAAAGCCGTTTTAGTAATTGTTTACTTTTTTTGCAGAACGAAAAGGGAACAGGATACGGCGTGATGTTACTTAATACTCTTTTCGGAAATCGTTGCGATGACTCCTCCCTGTTTGCTCAGATTGCTCCGAAGGAGTAAAATTAGAGTCAAAGACTCGAATTTTTCCCATTCTATCTTTTGTTGTTTTCTTTCACTTATTTTGAACTGTTAAGTACTTGTCAAGCAATAGTTTTAACGTTTTAATGATGTTTTAACCCTTGGCAGATTTGCGGGCATTATGTTCTCTTCCGTCCATCCCTCACATGACATCCCCACACTTGCATTTTACGTTCCGTGCGCATTATGGTTTACACATCTAACCGAAAATTTAAGTCATTCAGGCGTATGGAATTTGAATTTCGAATTCGATTTTATGGAAAAAATAAGAAAATCTCTTCGTTATAAACTTAAATTTTGGTCAGTGGAAATAAACTAAATGAGTACTTAATGTTCCCTTTCTGGAATATAAGGTTTAGAATAGTGCGGGAAGTATCGTGGTAGTCAGTGGTCATCAAGTGTGAGGGACGTACATTGGGGGACGTAATGTCCACTACCCCTTGTAAGGGAAAGATTTAATAAAATTGTAGTGCATTGTATTGTATTTGTGAAATATTATTTGTAGACTTATTTCGATATTATCGAATAATCATCCGCAGATTTATCATACACTTACATATACGATAGTACATTACTCACTCTGTCTGAAAGAAGTATTGCATTCAAATTATAATAATTTAATGTTGATTTACCTACCTAAATGTTATTAGCTGTGTTGGCCTAGAAAATACTAAGGGTATAGGCTTCTTTTCAGTGATCTCTACAAGGTAAATTTAGTAAATTGTATTATAACATATCATAATAGGGGTTACGGGTCAGGTTGTTTGTGACCAAGTTGTAAGCCTAAGGAGCCTGAGGAATTTCTTTTCGTGTCGTAATTCTAATGACTAATCTTAAGTAAATGTCTGCAGTTGCAGTTGGTCCGACTCCCAACTATTTTTTATCCTATTTCGAAAAGTTTTTACTACACCACTATGTACCTTTATTAAGAATCGTTAGATACTTTCTGTGAATGTCCATGGTGTCCGTCTGTCCTAATGGCTAACTTTTGACAGGAATAATATTTTTTGATTGTTTTCACATTAGGGTTCCTAAGATCGAAGGGACGATAAAGTTTGTAAAATGGGGCAAATCGGCTACACCCCCTAATTTTAATCACAAAAAATGTGAATTTTTTTTTTTTAAATGTATGAAATTGTGTTGCATAGCGCTCCGGTCTTTCTAGTGTATGTCTCTTTCACCACGACGTTTCACCACGAAGAAGTTTTAAGTTTTCTTACGATACTTTCATATATCCATTTGTCATGGTTTATAGTATTTGGTTTCCTTACAACTCCAAGCTATACATTTCATTCGCCTAGTTCATCATTCATCAATAATTCTTACTACTACAACTATAGCTAGCTTCAAATGAATATCAAAAGATAATTGATGTTACTGAAAAGCGATCCCTGAGAACAGCATTTACGCTCAGCTCTCATTTGCATTCTCATTCATTCGAGATGAGATGACTTTACAACTCTCGTGCATTCCATGGAAATCCGTAATCAAAGGTTCATAAATGCTAGCTCCATAATGATGCCGCTCATCCCATACAATTTTATCGTAAACAACCTATTTTTGATGAGTATTGCTGCTAAAATTTTTGATCAACTAAAGGATTTTATTTTCATATTCAAAACTGGGTCATAAAAGTCGTTCGGTTTAATAATAAAACCCGTTTTCGTCTAAAATATTGTAAAACGCGTATAACTCATACCATTATAACCTTAATGCCTTATAACTTATAACGATTGAAACAAAGTAATTTCAAGTACAATCGAACGCATGGTCAACATATCATATTGCAGTCTCTTAAACAAAAGGCATTTCATATTGACTTAATTTTTGCATAAATAAATTATGTAGAGCAAATCAGATTCATTTCATTACATCACAGTCCATGTGCTCTATCTTGGTGACAAGTTTTTCTTTCATTTTTTTTAGATTAATTGAAGAGATCCGTGCCAATTTGAAGATCTCCCAGTAGAGTATTACTTTTTTAACCTTATACTTTTTCTTATAAACATTATTACATTATATCCATTACGCTGAACCCCAAGATGGCAGAGAAGTAAGTGTATCATACATTCGGAGTAGTAGGTGAAAAAAACCCTACTTGATTCTCGGTGAATCATACATTATTACAACTTTTAGGGTTCACTTATTAATTGGGTGCAGTAATTTCATTAAAATCTTTACTAATATGGCAACTTTACTATGTTCAATGCTAGTATGAAAGGTGTGGAAGAGACAATAAAAAACATAAGAGTCAACCCAAAGGGCCTAGAATGTCTTTAAAGAGCCCTAAGGGCCTCACATGCGTTATGCTAGGCGCTTGGACATTAGCACAAGCCTATCAAAGCGTCCTGGAAAACTCAATTACCACACTTGCCATTTTAATATTAAAATTTTAACAAAATTACTACACGTAATTAATGTACGATTCCACTAGAGAAGATGTGTTTGCTAGCGCCCCCAAAAAGCAAATGGGTGGACTCGTTGTACACTAAAAAAGTAGCTTAGAAATACTAGTCCGACTGAAGAGACTAGTTAACATTTGTGAGACCAGAGTTGAATATTATGGGGATCATTACAATATATCTGAACTATTCTACTGCACTATAGAATAGAGTATATATATTATAGTATAGAATGAAGTATGGCGAGATGGCGACCTGGGGAGACAATCAAACGTCATCGCTCTCTGCACTCCACTTGCCTTTATAACTATGTACAATTTAGTTTCTGCTCGGTCCCTTATTACCCTACACCCTCAATACTTACACCCTTTACTTCTACAAGTATAATCTACTTTCATAAAAGCAGAATGCAGTCGGTCTCACAAATATTTGCATTTTAACAGAAACAAAATTAAAACGGAGCACGAGTAACAGAAGGAGTAGTGATCCTTTGGTCCACATCTTACCACGGCACGGCTACAAAAACTAAGTACCCATCGTTTTTGTCAGTACCGTATAATATAGGTCATTCAAAGCATCGAACAAAGAATCCAACCCATTTCCACGCACATTCGTTGATCATGAATATTTTCTAATTCTAATACACTCGATCCAATTTGTTGGCTTATCTTAAACATATTCGTTTGTATTGTGTATCAACGGTACGGTCCTAACTCCACTCAATGTTCATCAATTAATCATAGCGAGTTAAGGCAAGTTTGCTTATCCATTTTCTTTTCTGGTGGAATCGTCAAGCGCCGCTTATTTTCTTCACTTCCATACAATGGGGAAACTTCTATGGCTGAAGAAGATTTCTAGATGATCATCAATTTAAGTGCAGTTACTTTAGATTAGAACAGCCCAGTTGTTCACATACCTCTTCGATCTATCTTTTCTCAGCCTGAAATTATTAAGAAATTATTTAAGTTATGTAAACTTCTTACTATTGTTGCATTACAATTTTTGGCGATACTATTTTTTATGATATTAAGATAAACTTTTATTAATATAAATTTCAATCCCAATCGACTTGCGGTAACCCCTAATATCTAAATTAAATGTAGGTTATTACTTCAGAATGTATGATATCCACCCTTCTAATTCTGCACTAAAAAATATTTGGGCAAATACTAAATACCGTAAAACTCGATTTAGAACTAGAACCCCATGGGGAGTTATTATTTCAACCCTTCAAAAGTGGTGGGGCTCTATTTCGGGGTGAATCTCTATATAGGGGGGGGGGGGGTCTTATAGTTTCAAACAAAAAAGCAACGTTTTATCTAAAAAACCAACAATTAAGTGCCTCAAAATCCAAAATTTTTCAAAATTTTAGATGTGAAACCTTAAATGTTGGTTTTAACCTATAGATCCAAGTTCTGTGGTTTCTTTCTTTTCTGTTTCAATTTATTTAGAGAGATTTTTTTAATGCTCTGAACCTATATTTTTTGAATGGGGCTATATTCCGGGGAGGAGTTATTATTTCAAACTGGTCGCCAGACCTGCGGAGTTATTTAGGGAGGGCTATAATGGGGGGGGGGGGTTAAATTGAGTTTTACAGTAATCTTTTCTTCTCTTTTGGGTTTGGTTTCTTGCCTTCAAATCGCCCCTGTTTTAATTTTTGGATTAGATTTTGGAACCCTTATCCCATCACAAATCCTTATCCACATGTGCTGTCTACAGTTTTACAACGATTAGTTAGCTGCTGTCTTGCACCTAACCCTACCCTTAGCAACCAAGAAGAGCCCTTGTTATTGACATCCCACCCTATCACTTCCGGCAAACAAAGACGGGCTTGAAACACTACTTTTCATCCATACCAAACTCTTGATATTTCCTTACTATTACTACAATCGAATCTACTAGCCCACTACAACACTACTACCCTTCCCAACTGTACATACATACATCATGGAAACTTAAAAGAATAGAAATTAAGATAGAGGCTAGAGCAAAAACTGTGATACTACTTTACTACTGATAGATACAAACTTGTAACTTACTCATCTCCATCAAAGCTAATGCTTATTACTATATGATTTTGCATAGAATAAGTAAAGGAATTGAATAGTCGGTCGGTTCTTGTTACTCGGATACACACACAAAGTATCATGATGATATTGAAGAATCAATGTAGTTTAGTTACCCGACCGACCAGAGGCAGTGTGAAAGGTTCCGTCTTTTCTCTACAGTGAGGTTCACCGTTCACTCCTGTTAACATTTCAAACACTACCAACTCTCCTTTTACAATAATATTACAAACTGATTAGTTTAAATGTGAATATTGAAAATATTCATATTTTCAATATTCACATTCGCCATGAAAATATTCAATGGTTCCTTATCTTGAATATTTTCAAATTCCAATTCACAAATATTTCAATGTGATCCTTTCCTTTCTTAGTCCACGGGAGGGAGAGAGAGCGAGCACCTCACGTTTAAACTTTTAATTGGGTGCACTTCTAGTTTTCTTCCTAAAAAAGTACATAAAACATAATTTATTAATCTACACAAGTTCCAAAAAAACAGGCCAAAATACGTTTAAACAAGAGAAAGAACCTTTTTCTGAATTAAAAAATGTCTCCTGATGAGTCCTCAAATACACACAGGTATTATTAATCCTTACTTTTGGGTTGAACATTATTATCTTCATTCTGCATTCATGCCTATTTAAAATCATCAAAAAATGTAATATTATTAATAATGTCAAACCTTAAAAAGACTTTTACCGGAAAGAGATATGTTATTAATCACTTGAATAAGAAACATCCATCTCTATCATTACTATTAACCTCTCGAGTTCAAAGAGTATAAGGTCAGGGGATGAAAAACATAGGAGTATTTAAATTGAAACATCAAATAAAGTTTTTTTGAGTGTAGTAGGAGTGGTGGTGGCATCCCCGTGTGTGCCAAAGCGACTTTTTACAAGTTACTTGATCAAGAAGTTGATATTATGTTAAATTCTTCAAAAGTGGGAGAGAGAATATGGAATAGCGGAAAGTAAAAAAGGTCTGCATCCAGACTGCAATGAGCAGTAAGGAAAGTACCACTACTACGGGAGCAGAAGTGAGCAGTAGTAGTAGTGACGGCAGTGACGGTATTAACAAAATTATATCTAAATCACAAGTAAAGTTGACCTTTACCACTGCTACTACACCCGATACCATGATGGTCACACATTTCACCACTCACTCCTTAACAAAGTGCTTTCAAATCAGTTGAGCATAATGTTCTATAGTAAAATTAATTTAAATCCCTCTTAACCAATTGATTAAAATGTTACTACTAATTTCTCACATTCGAATTACATGTGAGTTATAGTGTAACATTCAAATTTATATTGAGTATAATAATAACAATCACCACCGCCGTTTCCCATACATGGGCCATGGAATTCCTAACAGTTTGGTGAAGCTGACCTGACTTTCACCACTGTACACAATTCACAGGGGAAGAATATTCATGAGCAATTTTTAGTGTCCGAGAGTTACACTCTTTGGGGCCTATGCAAGCAACTACACACCCACTCTAGTAGTACAGTAATAATAATAATCATAATAAATATAATAATAAGATATAATAAATATTGTGACTGTCCACTGATGTTATCCACACCCACTTTTAAAGTTTGAGTTGGGAGTGCAATTAAAAAGTAAACCCTATGCATGAAAGTGAGCCACTGGAAACGAAAAAAAGTTTTTCGTGAAATTAGTTAATAATTAGTCACCGTTTGTTTTGACTAATGAAATAATATATATTGGATTAATGATCTTATCCATCGTTATACCTCAAATAAAAAGTAAATCAAAGTTTAAGTAAAAAAGGTGATCATCAGTGAGTCATCAATCGATGAAGTATTGGAATCGGAAGTGCCCTTCCCTTCATTCATGCCACAGCGGTCACCTGTAGGTGCATGATAAGTGCAAAATGAGTAGCAAAGTGGATAATTGGATGACACCTACGAATCCTAAAGTTCGATTAATATCGATACCAAATCTCAAGTGGGTCGTGTTTTAAATATTTTTTAGATTAAGTAGTTTAGTGTATTTCAAGTAGAGTAGTTTCCTAGTAGTTTTCTAAAAGTCTTCTGAATTACTTTAAAACAAACTAAAAAGGGACGGCTCCTTGCACACGCATTATGTCATTTCAAGTAAACGGGAAATGTTCACGAATAACATAGTATTTACTAAACGTGTGTTCTCATCTCCCTTCGGTCTTAGTAGTTCTGCCCTTTGATTTACAACACCAGGCAGGGTAACGCAACGCCATGACTAATTTAAAATTATAATGCGAAAATAGTTTGAGAATAAAGCTGAGCAAATAAGTTGAGGACTTTAGAATAAATCCTGGTTTTACTCTACGACCACGGGGGTGGAATGTATTTGTACTTGAAGGTCTACACATTATGTATACAAGTAATGCATATAATATTAGTGACTTGGTGAACGGTATGGCCACACGCTTTTAGTTCTATCGCAGTACGCTTCCGGTTGTTCTCAGCCTAGCTAGTAAGTTTTAAGATAAGAGCATGGATAAGCTGAGCTTGTACCGTTTTAAAATAATATAAAAGCCTTATCATCTACTCTTTGTCAGTGGCAATTGGCAAAATTCAGCATTTAAATTGTCTTCTAATGATTACTAAACTTAAGAGTTATTTTTTTCATTGTATTCAACGTAAGAACATAACTGATGGTGATTAGACACATTAGGCAAAATTATAATTTTAATTTCACACAATTAGTTTATGTGTAATTCTAGCATGAGTTCTTCATTCATTTTAGTCTATATGAGGTAATATTATACGTAGGAGCCTAGTAATATGTCATACTTATCATGGGAGAAAGAAAAGGGTCTGGTATTTTATAATTTAGGGGTTACAGGCCCTCTGACCTTGATTAATTATCAAATTTTAGTAGTTCATTGCCTCGTCATTTTGCCTTAATAATGCAAGATGTTGGTTACGTTAGGTTAAATTTGTTTTCCTATGGAGTCCCTTCTTAAATAAGGATTTCCTTAATCCTATTTAGAAAACCATTATCATTACTTTACCGCAGCATTCTCATTGTACTCCTATTAAAAATACTGTACCTATTTACCAGCTTGGGCTTCCATCTTGAGCAAAGCACTACTGCTCTCATAAAATTCCGAATAGTTTCTTTCACAAGTCAAGTTACTTTTTTACACAAGTATTAAAAATAAATACGAATGCAATAATAGCACAAAAAACTGTACATCATAGTAGGCAATACGTGTACATTTAGTCTGTACAACTCTGTTAAAGATTAGGTAAGTATCAGACATACATGTCATCAGGAGGTCCCTAATGATTTCATTCCAGGCTGCATGTCTCTAATAGACTTTTTACCTTCATGTACACGACGACATAGACATTGCATTGCAATAATTGCAAAGATAAACCCTTTTAATTCCCCTCTGCGAATGGTAGTGAACTAGTGAATCATATCGTTTACATTTCCATTCCACATAGACATTTTACTATGTAATAGCAAGTAGCATAATAACCTAGAGCATTCATTTTGATCATTATTCCTTAAACCTACTTTTGATCTGATGACTTTTCTTGCTAAAAAGCTGATCAAAGTAGTTTGCCAAGTGTCAGCAAGTATTACACAGATCAGTGTACCAATGCCGACCAACAGATAGACAAACACATTCAAGTATTATTAAAGCATTCATTTACAACTAAATCATATGGAAGCGACAAACGGGTTGTCCATTAATCATGTACACTAAATTTTGTAAACAGTTTGCAAATCAGTCATTTGCAAATCCTAAACGTACTTTGGACCCCCACTAGTACGTTCTATGGAACATGATGACCCAGTAAGGGTAACTTTACTCCCAATTGACTTTTAAACCGTACTGTATTAGTATTCCGATCCACGCTTTATATTAAAGTGTGTAAATTAAAAAACGAAAAACCTTAATTGTGCCCCCAAAGTACCCACAAACCTTTTCTGTAATAAAAACCAATAACAAAGAGGAGCGAAAGCCTTAAACAAATTCCATCCAACATAATTAATGAACACATCCTGACACTTCCAACAAGCAAAATAATAATAACACGGATCATTTTTCAAGTTAAATTACTATTACTTACTACTACTACTCTTATGCTACTACTACTGCAATGCACAATAATGGTACGGATGGACCTTTTACATTTAACTACATAGTTGTGGTAATACACACAAAACAAAACCGTAACAACATTTTTACCATAATATGTAATGAATCCAACATTCTTTACTAGGTAATACTAATCTCAACTCCTCCGGTTAGTTTACTGCAATAATAATAATCATAATAATACTATTACTACTACAGTTTTTGCTCCTGGTCCTGACTGATGATACCCATACCCGAGAGGCGACTTGAGTAGTAGTAGTATTTTTTTGATTACTTGTGCAATGAAATTGTCAATCATTTCATACACGAAATTCTTTCACTATGAACCTTTTTGTAACAAACATAACCCCGATTTATTTAACATTTATACAATTTAACTTAAAAAGGAAACAAAACTGATTGTTTTTTCTGATTTGATTGATATGTTCATCTCCAGATATATATTTATATTTATATAATAAAACAGGGCATAGAACAAGGATCATTTATGAATATGTTTTAAAAAATATATATACAAGAGGCCATAAAAGCGACCCACATTCATCCACTATGACACAAAAAATTGACCATAGTAAAATAATTACCGCTATGCTATACTGACTGTTGTTGGTGGTGGTGTTAGTCTAGAAGTGACTGGGTCAGATTCAGTTCAAGTATTTCATTTCACACAGAACAGAGGTATTTTTTATGCATGCATTAATTACTATGTGACTTTTTTTCCTTTAACTAAATTTTATTCCTTTTCCCAATCATGAATTGTTATTATTTACGTGTACCTTACATTTTGTAACTGTCATTGTCATCTTGTCAAAAACTAATCAAATGCCACTTTTATTCCTCAAGTCGGAGGGATGGACGTAGTGGTAGGGACCGTTCATGAATAATATTTACAGTATTAAGGGGTGGGAATTTATTTTGTATTTTACAACCAATTTTGAATGTTGACATTTCTAAAGGAGTTGAGGTAAGGTTTTTGGATAGTTTTAGACACCTAATACTAGACCGAAGGGTACGTGTTGACAAGGGTGGCTTGAGCCGTAACCAGCTAGAACGTTAACCTTGGTACTGGCCACGCGTTGTCTTGAAACTCCTATAAATCTTATAAACCAACAATTAGGTTGCCAAATCAAATGAAATTTTATCTCCTCAGTCTGAAATCGTTTGTTAACGATTCCTAGCTGGTATTCGAAACCACCTTTCATTAAAAATTAAACCATATATGTTATGTTGTATTAATTTGTTTTAAAATATTTTAAAATCCTTTCACCCTTCTCCCATCACCAATCACTCATTTTTTGTATCATTCATTGATTTTTATCTTTTTGAAGAAGAGAGAACAGAGAGAAAGAATAAGAATTAAAATTTGGATAGTAGTACAATATACAATGGAAATTAATTTTAAATATTAAATAAATGACTTAGGCTATAGGAGTAGTATTTGGGTAATGGGCAATAGGTATGTCAAGCAGTGTTTCGTTTCTTGCGCAAGAAACTCCTTTTTACCCTGCACCGCAAGAAAGTGCAAGAAATGCAAGAAAA
>JAQGBU010001637.1:0-12035 GCA_034698605.1 Isotoma decorata | reverse complement strand
ATTCCACCTTGGACAAGATCCTGAAAGTCAGACAATTATTTTAAACAAGGCCTTTCGGAAAATGTATTATCAGAAACAATAACTTTAATAGCCATACTTTAAGATCCTTGACATGGGAAGCCCAATCTTGACCTGCAATTCTTGGCACAGCATTCTTAAAAATCTTGGTAACTTTTGTAGCATTCTCTCGGAAAGTTTGCAAAACCCCTTCAACTGAAACCTTTTCTCCGCAATCACGCCAACAATCATAATCAGTAGCCATTGCTACTGCTGCATACAAAATTCCTGCCTCCTTGGCCAAAACAACCTAAAATTCGTCCTTATTAATACACATTACAAAATTTAATAAATGATGTACCTGAATCAAAGATTTCTAATTTGTACCTCAGGAACCATAGTCATGTTGACCAAAGACGCACCCCAAGAGCGGAAGACATTACTCTCAGCCCGAGATGAGAATCTAGGCCCTTCAATGACCACGCAAGTTCCATCAGCATGGAAATTTATCCCAAGCTCTGTTGCAGTTTCCATCAAGACCTTACGAAGTTCAGTTGAAAAAGGAGTGTCCATCGGAATGTGACAAATTCCTTGAGGACACCCACTTGTCTTTCCATCATGAAATGTCTGTTCCCTTTTTGTTGTTCTATCAATGAATGAATCTATCATGACTAGATCACCAGGCTTGACCTCTTCTTTCAATGACCCACAAGCGGTGGATGCGATTATATGAGTACATCCTGCATCCTTTAGAGCCCAGATATTTGCCCTAGATTCGGTTAATTTTCGCATTTAGTGTGTTACTTACTAACTTTATCTTTCAATAAATTTAAAAATAAAATTCAACCTGTAGTTGACATTTGTAGGAGAAATGTTATGTTTTCTTCCATGACGAGCAAGAAGAACGCATTCCACTCCTGAAATTTTGCCAAAAATCAGAGCATCCGAAGGTTTTCCGTAAATAGTTTCAACAAATTGCTCTTTACGATCTTCTAAAATATCAGGATCATCTAGTCCAGATCCACCGATGATACCGATCTATTAAAGCAGAGTTCGATAAAAAAATTAATATTTTAGATATTGATATTAGGTGTCAATATTGAGGTTAATACAAGTCACAATAGGCTAAATATGTGTCAATAGAGCGTAGAGCGATCAATTTACCAGAGGTAAGAGATAATGCTACAATACTATTTCTGGAAACGTAAAAAAGTCAGCAGCACTCACTCATCATTTAAAATGTAGATAGAATCATTAATAATAAAAATTGATAACAACACCAATACTATGCCCCTGAATGTTGACATCATATTAAATTTCAAGTTGACTAAATCGATATCTAATAAAATGTTATAAGATTAGATCATGTTACAATACAAATGAATTTGAACCAAGTATTATTAAGATGATTTTATAGTAATAGATTACATTTTATAAATGTACATCATTCCTTAGCCTTTTCTTCAAGGTTATTGCATCCATTCCACTTCTGTTATTTGATTAAGAATGCGACCTTCAATTTGCCCATGAATTCTGACCCTAACCTTCCTCATTCATATATTATGATCCAAATCCAATGTGTTTGTTTTTAATACTGAAAAAATTAAAGTCATATTCTTCTGACTTGCTCCCAAACTCAACTGATGAACTAACAAAATTCCTAAATAACTCATTCCTAGCACGCTAATGCAAGCCATAACAAAAACGCTATATTTCCATGAATTTTTTTCAAAATTGGACCTTCTCACGACTCAATACTTCCGCATAGCAGTTGTCCACAACATTTTTTGAAAATTCTCCTTGATTTCCATTACCAGTGGGGATTTTCGACTCCCACGGGCCATCCGCTTGGTAGATATTTAAAGACCATCTAGCATAAATAGCAATTCCATGTCCACCCTAAAATCTCTCGATCCTAGACATTTTTGCATGGACTTAAATTGAGCGACATCCCTATGAGCATATGAACATGCACTTTTTGCAACTATAATCATTAAAAATTTTAACCCTTAAACATCTTGTAAATTTAACCTAGAATTTTTTATAAGATCAACCCCCATGTGTCAATAAATAAGCCATTATTAGGGTAAAACTAAAAAACCGCTGATCGCTGATGCCTTTAGAAATGCTTATCAAAAGTCTATCTACAACATTTACTACTAAATTGTACGTAAAAGCTCAGGGAGTAATTTTTAAAATAACTCTGACCGACACGACCTTGCATGGTCTACCTTACACTAACTCCAGCTTCCGATACTGTATGCCATGCTAAATGGAATTCATTAAAATTACTTAAACTGAGTCCAACAATACAGATACCTTAATATCGAACCGAAACCCTATAATTTACCTGCACCCTATACATTTTCTCTACCTGAACCAAATAAGCCTTACCCTTCAGCATTCCAACCTGATGCACCTTTTCTAATCTAAATCTTGAAAGGGCCAACAATGTACAAGTACATTTGTATAATACCTTAATACCTAGCATAAAAATGCCTCATTAAACCGAAAATGTCATTCCATTTCATTTCAGATGTCAAATATGTCAAGGCCAATGTCATGGAAAAGGGACATCGTCCATTTAAAAAGACAAAGCATTGAAAGACAGGAAGAAGCCCTAAATAAAAGCATTAGGGTCTTTTCTTTTACCATAAATAATGTCACTTTTGTGTAACACATTTTTCACACAAAAGTGACACCACCATACCACTAACACTGGTTTTATTTTATAGTACAGAAAAGTAATAAGTCAGTGTGGGTTCCTCTTGTGCTTGGGTTGGCGCATAAAAATATTCCCAAAAGTTGAAAGTTTGCTTGAGAGTGAGTAAAAGGTGAGCGGCTTATTCTGAAAATTCACATCTTCTCCCATATCAATAAATAAATCTCAACAGTTCAGTTCAAAACTAATCTCTCCGTGCAGGCAGTGTGGCTCTCTCCCTCTCTCTGCACTTGCATATTTCAAATTTGAAGCACTTTTAGAAAAACCCTTGCAAATTTAAGATGTAGGTGTTCTCAAAGAAAGGTTAACCTTTGACCTTCTTTTATTCTCTTTGTACATCCTTACACATATACTCACATTGACCTAATTATACTTCTTCCGTTCGGCTCATTACTTAAGGTTGTTCCTAGTGATGGCTCATAGTTAATAGTTCATTTTGTTTAATTTAGCTATTAGTAATTATGTAATATCATGTATTAGGGAGTGAGTGAGAGAGGAAGATTTGGAAAATTGCAGAGTAAAGACTTAAATGTTTTTTTTAAAACTCTCCAACGCAGCGTTTTTGGAAATTCCGATCTTCCAAAGGTTCCAACCAAGTTTATACTTCCGGAAATTTTGAAATTATTGGAATATCTGGGATTAATCCGTGATCCGTAAAAGTTCAACAGAAATATGATGAGAAAATTTAAAAAAGGTAAGACCAAAGATTACATATTACAATTCAACATTTTACGCTTCTTTGGTTTTTAATTAAATAAATATTTGATATTTGATATTTTACTCGCACACTCACTGCCACTAGCACTAGTAGTGACAAGTGCCACTACACTTTACTTTCAATTTCAACATTCCATTCATTCCCCATTCATTTTAAAATTGATTTTTCATTAGTGTTGAATGGAATTAGGAATATATGCTGAAATTATTGTGTTAGGGCTAGGGCATAATTATGGCTAGTTAAATTTGGATGAATCTTTGACATTTACGAATCGGGTTTAGATCTAATTTTAAATGAAATGTCATGATACAACGATATAAAATACGAACATTAGATTGTAAATACCCCACCCTCAACCTTTGACCTTAGATGTTAGATCCCCAATACATAACACACAAGATCCCTTGAAGATGCCCTGTACATTTGAGATCCCCGACTGTGGCTGGACATAACATCCACTGAACATTTGACATTAGATCCCTCTGAACAGTATATATCCCTGGACAATAGATCATAGATCCCCACAAAAACTACCAACTATAAACTCAAAACATCCTCGATCCCGACTCCTTGGATAAAAGTTAAAGCTTACTGCTTTAACTTTTATCCAAGGGGTCGGGGGGCCCTAGTTAGATAAAATGCAACTAACTTGTTCTTCAAGTGTGAAGTGCTATATGCTAATCTCCAAGAATCGGTTAAAATAAGTTTGCATGTTATTAAAAGAACTGCACACAACCATAACCAAAGGGTTGTGTAAATTATTAGATAATGGATTCGAAAAGACGCTTCTCTTGCAAAATATGGCAATAAGTGGTTTCAAGAATTACAGCTTTCATCACAACGTTAGACTAAATATGGTTTGGGAAACTCTATTTTTTTTACTTTGAGGAATTTAATTAACATTAAGGTATAAATAAAGTAATTCAAAGGGCCATCCGTCACGGTTTACGGGACATACCCTTGTTTTTACACCCTGTCCCGGCGTCCAGAAAATTCCTGGATTTTAAAATTGAAGTTTTCACTGACTTAAGAAATACTAAGAATGCCTTTAGAATACCTTTCCCTTTCTATTCAATTTCAAGCTAACGGATGTATTGTTATCGCATACTAGTATTACTTAATAGTATAGGTATTCCTGTTCCTAATATATTACGGATGGATATTTTCCTATAAATTAAGGCTGTCCAGGTTAGTTATTGTTACCTATCAGCCTATCATGCTGATAGTGTTTAGTTCTTGAGCTTAAAAATTTTAAGATCTCTGAAAAGGTCGAAGTTTTATTCTGGGATGAGGGATAATGTAGGCTGTATGCATGCGTAGGCAGGGGTACTTAATTATTTTGAACACCTACATTACATTAGCCATGTGGTAGCACAGATCAGA
Organism: Isotoma decorata; assembly: GCA_034698605.1. Classification (NCBI taxonomy): domain Eukaryota; kingdom Metazoa; phylum Arthropoda; class Collembola; order Entomobryomorpha; family Isotomidae; genus Isotoma; species Isotoma decorata. The sequence continues at coordinate 7,215 of JAQGBU010001637.1, read as the reverse complement.
GATAGTACAGTCTGTACTAATTTCTGCTGAGTGGTTGTGGTAGTACATAGAACAAGTAGTAGGGAGTTAGGGAGTATATCCGGAGGGGGTTCAAAAATGTACCATATTATGGTATTTTAAAGAGGTGTTGCTAAAAGTTTCCAGGTTTATTTTTGGTAATTCTGGTAGTTTTGTGGTTCTTGTTAAACTTAACAAGGCTGCCGTTATTGCATCAAATGAAAATTACCTTGTCCTATTCTGAAGGTTTAGCAAAATCCTCCCCCGAAATTTTTTCTGCCTATGCACTACGGTCCGAGATGTCTTTCATTATGACTCGACAGTTCGGGGATTCTAGGCTATGCCTAAACAGTAAATAAAAGGTTGATCGACATGTCCTGAGCCTTTGGTTAAGGGTTGGTCTACTATGTAAAAAGTGGAATCTTAGAATACGCAGAACTACAATGTTCTTGGTTTTTAGTCCCAATGTTTATTTGTATTAATGTATTTCTATTTGAATTTCAGCCTGGTCTTCCATCTAACAACCATAACTATCGACATTGATCATCAAGAGCTGTCCATCTAAAGAAGAAAGATCAGAAAGACTATGACTGAAACTCTGTCCAGAAGGATGAAACCCTGTACTTAACATTAAAGAAAGTCACGCTGATCTACTCATTGTTTGCTTTGTATCAGAGTATCAGCTAACGTTTAAGTCGTTGAGTGGAGTGCTGTTTTGTGTAACGCGTTTCAAGTGCCCAGCTGAAAAACTGAAAATGGACTTCCAATAAATGTAATAGTAAACCACTAGGTTTTAGTTAAGGTGAATATATACATTCCTAATTACATTGGCTAAATCGATAAATCGATAAGTCACTTCAATTTTAAACACTTTCTTCTCTAATTTTTAATGAATCTCAATTTAACCTCAGCCTTTTGTTTTTCAGATATCTTTTACTGCCTTTAATCCATTAGAAGCTGCAAACGCACACGAGACAAAAGGCCTTATAATCTTGCCATTTAAACTTAAAAGGAGTCAATTGCGGAATTCATAGTGTTAAAGTATTCCTTTCAGTAAGGAAGAAAAAGGACTGAACCCGAAGGATTAATTGATTGGAATTCCGAAAATAAGACTAATTTGAAATCAGAAGCCTTAAAACATCCTATCTAACTTTTTATACGGGGAGAAGGGAAAAAACTTTTGACTACAAGAAGACACCAACGTGTTTCAAATTAAACAGTAAAATGAGTAAAAGGGCAGCGGTACGTAAAATAGCAAATTCCATCTACCTGCTTTTCTAATCAATATATATTGAAATTAACTAGAAGAAGCTATAACTTATAAGTTGAGGAGAACTTAGGTTATTGCGGAACAGAGTTTGAAAATTAAAGTTAGTTTGGAAAAGGGGAAGGGACTGAAATGAATTTCTGGGGTGGGGTTGTCTGATAACTTAATGAAAAATTCCATTAAGGTAATAAATAATATATTAATGTAGTTCGTATGTGCAAGTACATGAAAAATCCTTTTACAATCATATACCTATTCTATGCCACGACTACTTATGCTTTAAAAATCCTATTTTTTCTAGAATTAATGAATTAAATATAAAATCTATTACGGTGGTCAGTGGAAATGTTAAATTGTAGTATTCATTAGGGACGGTCTTTTAGCTAGGTAGTAATAAGGATAAAAAAATATCGGTAGTATTAAAAGAAATTAAAATGTCATTTTTGTAATTAAAAAATACTTCTCCACTCTATAGTTAACATTGTTCTTACTGAATGAGATGTCTTAGGATCTAATTACGGTCCTTTCAAGTACTGGAGTGGTGAAGATAGAGTAAAGACGAGTAAGATATAGATAAGACATACGACAAAATCAATCTTCTGTTAGAATTAATAAAAAGTTTCAATAACCTTATAAGTAGAAGACTATACGTAGAAGTTATAGCTCATTTCTGTTTTTCTACCTCATGGTCTTATGCTGTCATGCTCTGTTATTATGGGTTATCGAAATAACAGTGTTGACATTCATTTTAAAGATATAGTAGCATACTTGATAATTATAAAAGTGGTATAAATTCGCCTACATAATCCAGAAACCTGTCAGTGTGCTGCACACAGGTTCAGCGTAAGGAACTGTTTCTTAAAGTAAAATCCAGACCAACTGGGTTAGTATTTTCTTAAAAATCAGTGATCCATTATTGAAATAAAAAGATTGAAGAAGAATCTAAAAATCCTTCATTATGGATAGTTTGATAAAAAGTTCCGAAATCAGGATTGACGCTGCAGTTGCAACATCATACATTAGTAATTTGTTATTCTTTAACCTTAAATTGATGGTACTTGAACAGGTCGGAATTTTTTTTTATTTCAAGTGTTTTGTCGGAAGGTTGAGGTTCAATAGGTCAGAAAATAACGAGGCTGTACAAATTTTATGGTTCCTTAGAGGTGGTTAAATTGAAGTTCTAAAATTTACGTGATAGGGTTGTACTGGGGATCGAAAAACAACTTTGAACTATTTGTTTCTAATGCAATAAATCAGCTTGGCTCAAGCTTTAGGATTCAGGAAACACTGATCATTTACTGATAATTTAAAAAGAAAACTTTAGCGAGGGAGTTGGGTGAGCTTCATTATCAATTTGATTTAAGCAACCTACGTAACATGCCCCTGCCAGCGTCCAAGAAAGTCCGTATTTAGGGAAGCGAGAGAAAAACTAAGTTTTCTTGTTTTAATTTTATTTAAAAAAAAAAAGTGCAGTTAATTTCGAATTAGAAATCTTTAAAAAGTTGATGACCTGTTTTGTAACACAAAGTCATTAAAATTTTAGAGGGATATGCAATGTGTAGGGGATGAACGGTGGGGGACATAATGTCCGTAGATGATTTCAAAGTAAGATGTACTTTGCTCTCCGTTTAAAACTATTAAGATTTTCATAATTCAGTAATATTTTTTAGAGATATTTTTCAGTAAAATCTGCGATTGTCATTAATATGAAACGCACTGTAAGTAACTGTTAACTCCCTCTCCCAGCACTTCATCATTCATATAAAAAACTAGTTAGTCGATTTATTCTTGATTTAAAAAAAGTAATGTGCATTCGTTTCTTTAACTTCTTTTTAAACTCGGTTAAGTAGAAGCTATCGTATTAAAAAGAATTATCTCGTCCCAGAAATTTTTTTAGAGCCAGGTAGTTCCATGGAATTGTTTGTGTAATCTATTTGGAAGGCATAATTTGAAATGTGAATAGGCAGTAGATCGATAAACCTACACACGATAAAAGGGGATTTTACTTAGGGCGTGTTAGCTATTACTTAATAGGAAGTTGATAAAAGCTTTGGCATTATTAAACTAATTGTAAATAAGCATGTAGAATGTATTACTTATAGAAACTCGGTTAGGCTGAGGTATATAATATTATTAGTTTAAAAAAATTGGGTCAATCCAATCAATCGTGAATTTCGTGAATAAGAGCCAGAAATTCAATCGTATAATAAAGTTTCCTATTGTGCTACATTGGTATTTATTGTAACTTTATATAATTATTGGATACCTGGAAAAACGAAACGAGAAGGGTATGTGGGGAAGCTTTTAAGTTTGAAGATAATCAAAATATTATTTTCATTTGCAGTAAATATTTAATAAGGGGAACAATGAAGTTTCAAATTCTTAAGTATGTGACCCGATCGAATGGTTGGTTTAGAGTCGTTCTCTAGAGTGAATAACAAAATAATAATACTACTAAAGACGCTGTTATTATTATGAATAAATTCCATTCGGGGTATGATTGTGTCAAGCAACTCCTCTCGAATTTCTCGAGCTCCTCGAGTTCTATCTTTGAGAAGCCGGGATATTGATAGGGTAAATGTTCAACTAAAATCAAAACCTAACTGAACTCGGCTTGGAAAGTCAGTCACTGACTTGTTTTTGTAGGGATAGTAGCATTAAACTTGCTAATACATAACGAAATAAATGTCGCCTCCAAGCTGTTTATCTTACTTCAGGTTTAATTAACTGAAATCAATATCGAGTTTTTTTTAGTTTGATTTTGTTTCATAAATTTCAGGAAGTGCTTGTAGAACTGATCCTTGGCCATAGGGCTGCTATTCGCGAAAAACCAACTCCAGAAGGGTATACTCATGACTGGGAGGTGTATGTCAAGGCGGAACAAGGCAATATACAAACATTTGTCCAATGTGTAATTTTCACATTACACGAATCATTTCCAAACCCTATACGAAGTACGTAAATATATTTTTTTGTTTAAGTATGAAAATTCGGTGGTATTAATTATAAATGACTGACCACCAATTGTTTGGTTTTCTTTCAGTGGTGAACAACCCACCATATAGCGTAAAGGAGTCGGGGTATGCCGGTTTCATAGTTAAAATAGAGGTAATTTTTCTTCTTACTGAACACTGAAGTGAAAAAAGCTTATGGTTGTTAAAGTTATTATACAAATAATTGAAGCTATTTTGCGATTATATTTTAATCAATCCAACCTTTTTTGTTAGATTATCTTTAAAAACAAGAACGAGCCAAAGAAAGCAGTATTCCATTACGACCTATTCCTTCAATCTCAAGGACCTGCGATTAATCCTTCAAGAAAAGAAAAATTAATCTTCAACAATCCAGGTTCGGAGTTAACGAGAAAGCTCATCAAGGGAGGTGGAACGATTGTCAGTGAAGTTGTGACTGAAAAATCTTCATTTGCAACACCAAGTGTTGGAGGCGGTTCAGGCTATCATTCTGGAGGAGGAAAATCAAAACCCGCCACAGTAGCCTCTGCCAAAGTGTCCCCCAAGAACTCTTTTGAAAACCTGTTCGGAATACCCATAAAAAGATCGTCAAATGCTCCTCCGACAACGTCTTCTACTTCAGTTTCTTCATCATCGAACCCGTCGAGCGCATTGTCCAGCAAAAACGGATCTAACTCAAAGGAGTCGAAATCTGCGAAAAGCAAACACGATAAATCGTCATCGTCTAAAAACTACGTACCTCGGGTGAAATCTCCTCTGACACCCGAATCTACCATTTGTGCCACATCATCCTCCATGTCAAAATCTTCTAGTTCTACAAAGAAAGAGAAAGAAGTGAAGGTCAAGAAAGAAAAAGGTTCATCGAAAAATATGCTCCCTCCCAGCAATACTTCAGTTCCCAAGAAAGCCAAGAAATCGGACAGGTTCACTGACGATTCAAGTCCTCCCTCGAGCTCTAAGCATTCAAAAAGTGAAAAATCCTCTTCGAAATCGAAACGAATCAAGTCTGAGCCATTAGATATCAAGCCGGACATTAGTCACGACAGCCGAAGCTACGGAAAAAAGTCATCTTCGGACAGGGATCGTCCATCCTCTCGAGGTAGTAGTGAAAAGCCTCCACTTAGTCCCATTTCATCGAGCAGCACCTCTAACAGCTCCTCGAGTTGTAGCTCTCCACATAGTTCGAATCATACTGATGATGAAAGCGAATCGGACCAAATTGCTACTGTTGGGGGAATGGAAATAACTCACACAAAAAAGTCGACCAACCCCTCTTCCTCAACGTCTCGGAGAAGGTCTAAAAACAGTACAAGTTTATGCATAAGCCCTTCATCTGCATATACTGGTTCTACTCCATCGCCTGAGAGTTCAACATCCTCATCCTCATCGCTCAGTACCGATGTACCTTCATCTAGTTCGAAAAAACGGAAGGGATCTAGCAGTGGATCACGATCTCCACCATCAAAAAAAATTGCCTTGGATAAATCTGCACCAGTGTCTAGCAGCAATAGTAGAGGAGAGTATAGAGAAAGTAAATCATCGAAAAAGAAGAGCTCCAAGACCGGAATCGGTAGTAGTGAAGAAGTATCTTCAGCCATAAGCCCTGATCCTTCCCATGGAACTACTCCGAGTTCTAAAAGTTCTAAGAAACACAACGTGATCGACGCACCTGCAGAAAATTCTAGCAGCAGCAGCAGTCGTAAGTTCAAATCATACTCAGATACCTCATCGAAACATAAATCCGCTGAGCTAAACCACTCCAGGCACATAATTACGGCAGCTGCTATTTCTACAAGCAGCAGCAGTAGAGGAGCGAAAAGATACAGAGATCATGACCGTGATGGAACGGACACAATGGAACAAGAAACAGAGCCTGACTCTGATGTAAATTCGGATGAGATCATCCACTCTGAACCCTCAACACCTTCACCAGAGTCCGTTTCGAGTGACAGAGCCAATGAGAATGGACAAGTAGTGTCAAGTAATAACAATATTAATAATGGGATAGACAACAGCCCTGGGGGAATGCTGGGGAACCCAAACAGTGGGCTGGGGTTCAGTCATGCCGGAGTTGCTGGGAACATCACCGCAGAGATGAAGTTATTAAAAGAGCTTCATGCCAGAATCTCCACTCTGATTAGCGATGATCCTAACAAACTGCAAGAAATCGTGGATATCGTCGAATCATCTGGGAAAGATTGTTGGAATACGGACACGGGAATCACTTTTGACTTTGATTTGTGCAAGCTTAGTAGTACCACAATTAACAGACTAAAGCAAGCAGTCCTATAATGCAATATGTCGGTAGGTAAAAACAACTACATTTTCGACATTCACTAACAAACTATCCCAAAATCCATGCCTTTATCTGTGTTTTTTTAACAAAAAAGATTCTTCTTCAAACATCTCTAACCCCTACGTTTTTATAGTAAAAAAAAACTTAGCACAATAGTCCCAGCAGTTTTTACATGCAAAATTATCATGTATGTCCAACCTTTCTCGTACTATCCAATTTCAGAAATAATGTCTTGTACCGTTGTGTTCTTTATAAAAAATGTAGCTAGTTTTCCGTGCGACTGTCGTGGCATGTCTTATGTCATACATAAATGCAATCTACGCATTACTTTTTCAGATATTACGTTTATAACTTAAACTTCATCTTTCAATTTTATATTTTTGAATTTTGTTAATTAAAGAAAACATATTTTGCTTCCTGGAATGCACTAAAACATGAGGTTATTGTATTACGACAAAGTAGTTCATAAAATCATCATGTTCACTATGTTTTTTAAATCGAATATCTGAAATGAATAACTTGATACTCTATGTTAATGATAATGAATGCTGTTATTGCAACTATTACCTAAACATAACATCTAATACACCACTCATATTTGAGTATTAGATAGCAAAATACCTAACTAAACTCATTCTTATTCAAATAACAGATTAGCTTTCTTCTGAAAAGCTAAGATTAAT
>JAQGBU010001636.1:0-12051 GCA_034698605.1 Isotoma decorata | reverse complement strand
TTACAAAGATTTACAATTAGATAGAACATTGTTACCATTAGTTGAGGGGCTGTTCACAAATTATTATTGGGGAAGCAACAGTTATCGCATTTACCGTTTTTGAGATCTCATGAGCAGTTAATGTACTTTTTAAGTGGTCAATGGGTGACCCTTTATTTTGAAGCTTTAATTGATTTTTCAATTTTTAAACCTTTTGTGTGGAATGGGGCCGTATTTAAATGGTGGCATTGGGGAAACTATTTTATTCAGTAGAACTTAAAAGGGTTTTTATATGAGTTCCGTGGAGCTTCATATTTTTGCAACTCAAGGAAATGTTTATCTGTTCACCATAGGAAATTCAAACTTTAAGCCGTTTAAAATTAATTTTGGTTTTAAGAAGTAAGCCCTTGAAATTTGTTGCTTTTTTTAAAAACACAGCTTACCTACTCAAAATAAACTCAAGCAAATAAAAACGACCTAAAAAATTCATATGAAAAATAAAAGTTCAGAAGTAAAATTGCTTATCACCTTTTATAAGCAGTTCTTTCAAAGCATAATTATATAATATTTTCTGATAAGTGCAACTCAAAAGATGCAGTAGTAGTAGTAGTTTATAATAGTTATTTAATGGGACACTTTTAACTTGATGGGATTTGATTGTTGCGATTTTAACTATATCAGAACAGCAATTACAAAGTACATGGTTATAGAGATTATGCTGATGATGATGACTATGAGCGGTGGCCAAGTGTAATAATCTATCAAATATTCTTTAACAAAATATCCATTTGGCCCGTGTTGATTTGTGGAACCAAGTATCTATCTGTAAAAATCTTTGTAAGATAGTACTCTGAGATTTATTCTATATTTTATTATTATATTATGGTTATTATTATTGTAATGCCGCTCACTCCCAAATATTCTCAACCAAAAGATTGTACAAGATGTATTGCAACCTGTAATTGCAACAATATTTCCGTGTTACATAATACCCATCTACTTCTAGCAACTTAGATCATTTTTATGAATAATGTCTAGTCTAAAGTATTCTTACAATTTTAATTCCTGACCTTCCGTAAACTTCATTTAGGAAATTGGGTCATATTGCAACATATCATCTAATTTTTAAAAGTTGAAATAAAAATTTGCAGTCATCATGGCAGAATGTGGTATACACGTGTCCTTGTTGACGGACGGGGCCGCAGAACTGAACTGGGGTCACGATAATTGGTCAAAAAACGGATTTTAAACTACATTTAAGCGCTGGCTGTTGGCAATTTATGTATGTACAAGCATCATTTCTCTAGTCCCTGACTTCACTGCGAAGAAACGTACATCAGCGTCAGTAGTAGTAGCTCATGGCAAGTGTCTTGTCATAAGCTGTGTGTTAGTATGTAACGTAAGTGAAAAATAAAATCCTTGTTAACATGACAAATCCGCCATGTATTGCAACCACCCAATGCTGATAATGAGTCTTCCTTTTGTAATTAAAATCAATTAAAAGGTCTAATGAGTTGTTTTTCCTTAAAAGTAAATTAGAATAAATTATGTTATAAAAGAGTTAATAATTAAAGTGGCTTTTGTTCTCTAGTTATCACTCTTTTCTCTCCCCATTTAACTACTGTTTTGTTTTGTATTCTACTTATATAGATAGAAAGTGCTTAACGTTTTTGTTTCCTTTGTTCTGTATTAGACAAATGCGGCGACTTGATTAGATCAGTCATTTTTAAATAATAATTAACTACACATTAAAATTAACAGCATCCCTTATTAATCAACCTAATTATTAAATCCTTTTTAGATTTGGAAGAAGAGTAATTAGGATGTGTGCTTGTTTTTGTAATAAGTGTGTGTGGATTGTTAGGCAATTTTGAAACAGTTCAAAGAGTAGGACTGGACCAAAAACAGAATTTCAATTGGATTTTGAATCGTATTCCTAATAACCAAAAATATGAAATCCGTAAAAATAATGTTCCATAAAGCCACTATATAAAACGTGGATGTGACTTTTTCAATGCATCATTATTACTATAAGAACAAGAAGGTCAGGTTGGATTTACAGAAAACAGCTGCTGTTTTTCAACTTCAATCCCCTTGAGGGGTTGCGTCCTTTTGACCTTTTGAAATGGCCAAAAGGGACAGTGGTCAACACCTCGAGAGTCACCTGCCTAAGTTCATTAAAAAACTCGTATGTAAGTACAAGCAAATATATATATATTAGGTAGCTGAATTCATGATGATTGATGAATGAAGGATTTTTAAGATAAAAACTGCATGCATAATTTAAACCTAAAGGGTGGAGTCGTTTAACATTGATGCATTAGAATATCTATGTAGATTTTAAATATTCTTGTGTATCAAACTCTGCTAAAGTCCACACTACACTCGTGTTTAGGGTGAAATCGTAAATCAAATTTTTGTATTAAATAGGAAACGCTTGATCAAAATGTGTGGTTTTGTAATGAATTATATACGTTTATGTAAAGTAGATTAAATAAATCAAGACGCGATCTGCTCTGGTTTTTGCGGCAGCATAAAGAACAAGATCTTGTACAGATATGATTTACACCTATTTATTTTTCATACGATTCCAAACTTAAATTTAGGTTGAGGGTTATATATATTTTTTAAACATTTTAATTTAATTATATTAATTTTAAATACATTAATATTTTAAGTATATTTTTAAATATTTTTTAAATATACAATATTTGTGAACCAGCACAGCTAGCAAGAATAATTAAAGTTTTTCGTTAGTGCTGTTAGATAATCTGATGTAATGGCACTTGGATTATTCTGTGGCAATTTTAGGTCGACAATAAGGGTGCTTTATCCCACCCTTCATGATTCTTGTAGGTGCTTATCGATTCATGTAACATCTTACATGAATGTATCTAAATTTTTTTAAAATAATCAATCCCCACGTATCCTATCCACTTGCTCAACGTAAGTCATCAATGAAGATTTTAAATACCCACTGCGTTTGTTGGATGTTACAAAAATGTCATCCTTAGGAAAAAAACGATGTACCTTTTATTCATAGTTTGTTCTCATTTTTCGAATCGATGATAGAATTGCTTGCTTACTAACTACTTCTAGTTCTGAGTTTTAATTTAAAATTGTCCATTTCAATTAAAATTTACATTCGATTAGTTCTGTAATAAATAATTATAATTATTATTAAGGCTAAGACACCGAAATCACTAAAAAACCCGACCCGAAAACTAAAATACCCTGGATGGGTATAGATCTGTCTAATTAATGTTGAAGCCAATGTCCTAAACCTCTCCCTAGAAACAATTAATAAAGAATTATTTATTTTTATTAATTGTTTCTAGGGAGAGGTTTAGGACATTGGTTGAAGGAAACTGCTAAAATTACTTTCACAAGCCTAAAGCCTTTTCTTACGAAATGTTAGCTAATGAAAACCAGCTCACAAAACAGCACTTAATGCTGTTTTGTGACTAAAATCATAAGGTATTAATATTGAAAAACAGCCAGTTTCCAGCAATCCGGGTTTTAAAATGAATAAATAAAAAATATGAAGGTAAAGTGCAAAATGTTTGTGAAACATTACTTCAAGAAGAAAATTGTTGTAAAACACATTTTAAGTTGCCATATTTCCCCTATTTAATTTATTATTTACAAACGAAAGAATGACTTTTTTAACGGAATTTTTGAGTTTACAAACCTATTTTTTAAGGGGATGGAAGGAGAGACAGTGCAAATACTGCTTAAAAGTTCCTAACCTACATAATATCACAAAGCATGACAAGTCATTGTTCCAAAATTAGTTGAAAAATTAATTAAAAAATACTAAATGCAAAATTTTATAAAGTTAAGGGCTTCTTTTTGTAGGCCAGGTTTTGTAGAATGCAAGTATAAAAATTAGTATTACTTAAAATTCTAAGCACACTATTGAAAAACAATCTTTGCTATTGTTATTTCTTCAAAGTAAAACAGTAAATAATTAAGACATGAAAACTCAAAATTATTAAAAAGCGGAAGCATAATAATTAGTCTATTTTCTCTTCACGTTTCGGAATGCTCTGATCTGATATAGAAAAATTACAGTTTCAGGGTAGCTTAAGACGTTTATGGCTGATCCGTGGTCCAGTAAATGGTTGAGTTTATAGTCAAGAGTACCCTTAGATCTTACCAGAGGGTCACTTTGTTAAACTTTCATTTCGTACCATTGCGTTTTAGTACTGCCGAACCTCGGCACAGGTGATTTTCCTTGGTACAAGAGCGGTCCTGTATCGTGCTTGGGTTTTATGTATCATACAAACGTGAGTTTAGTTATATGGTTCCAAGTGTCACATGGCCCCACTAGGTTTTGTGTTTATAATAGATATAGTAATTAAATTAGTAATCCATGGCAGGTCAGACGTAAGGTTTACGATGGAAGCTGGCGGGTCCTTAATTGGAACGTCACTTAAGCTTTGTAAACTTAGCTGTAATTAATATAGCTTTAAAACTCTTTAATTTTATTATCAATTAAGGAAATTAGTAACAATTATGCAACCGGTGACAAACTAACATTTTCGTAATCGAAACCTTAAATGGTATGAGTTACAGGATTTTCGAGAAGTTTAAGCTTTATGCAGCATTCTGTTTACATAATACTCTAATATTTCGTTCCCGATGCTCTACGTTTCATTTCCAAAGTCTTGAGTCAAACTTATTTTTATTAAAGCTTAAGATAAACGCTGGAATCATTGATTGCAACATCAAGACAGCCTTGTTTAAACTTAGCGGTTAAGAAATGAACCGTTTAAGAAGTTTCGAAACGTCGGTATGAAAACTGGCCATGATTACTTAAGTAATTAGTTACAAGCCTGTAAAATAAGGGAAAATAACATTTTCTTACACCTGGGTCATTATTGTAATGGAGCCCTTACGATTCCAAATGATCTTTCCTTAGTCAAGGAATCATTTTCAAATCCATTTGCGCACTTTATACATTCAAATTGTACCCTAATTACTTCTGAGAAAAATTCTGAATAAACACCAATTCTCAGGAATGGATAGAAATATAAAAAGGAGCCTTTTCTGTAATAGGGTTTAGTTAAATTTGGATTTTCGTTAAAGATAATTCTAAAATATCGGTGGAAAGGTCCGGAAAAACTAGCCAATCAGCAACATTGCCGTGATTACAAGATAATTCAAGAAAATACACTGATTTATAGGACTGCTTTCTGGTTTTGAAAAATTGTTGTTTCCAAAATTCAAAATAACCGAAATCATCATGTTATCAATGTAGTAATTTTATTTATTTCTTTTTTATAACATTCTGGTACACAAATCGGGGTAGCCATTAACGCTTTCAATAATGAAATTAAAATTATAATAAACTAATTTATTATTGTTACAAAATGCAGCAATGAAGTTTCCAAAAACTCTCCAACAAACTATGGGCGGAATAACATCCAAGGGCCATCAAGACCTGAACCGGATTCAACATCTTCATCCACTAGTTCAGATGTTGTAAAAACAGGACATATTTGGCAACTTTGGAAAGAATACAAGTCATCACCAAGTAGTTCATTTCTTGATGAACTCGAATTAAGGGGAGAAGTCACCACCCAAGAAGAATTGCAAAACTTGCTTAAAACCGAGTCCCTTGTAAATATTCAAGATGAATGTGCATATCGTTTCATCATGAAAGATGTTCCATTTCAACCTAGTGATATTCATGTTGCAAGTAGTTATCATTACAAAAAAAGATGTGCCAGAAAGGAAGTTGACCGCTGGTGGAACACTATTTTAGCAAGTTTTGTGGATGGTAAAACTTGGGCGCAAACACTGCATCGCATTTGTGGTGCAAGAATTCTATGCATGTCTAACAAGGAGCATACGCTTTTCATAGAATCAAGAACAAACGGCATAGGGGCCGCTGTAAGCGAGGACGCAATTCAGGCTACTATAGACGATTTAATGAAACGCTATAATCGATATTACTTAATCTACTCTAATTAAAGTGAACAATGCATCATATAATTACTTAAGTGATGTGTCAGGTTCACAGTTTGATACAAAATTACATTAACAAATAATCCTCAAGAGTGTTGTTTAGTTAATTATTTGTTAATTAATCTAAGTCTTCACGAGATATGTCGCATAATATTTTATGGCTCTCTTAACTTTTTCGTCGGTACCTTCTATGACCTAAATACTTGATGTAATTTCTGATTACGGTTAACCTTTTTGCAATTTTGGAATTACACTTGAGTGATATTATCCTTCGATGAGGGGTTTATTATTGTTTTGAATTATTTTTGTTATTATTACTGGTGGAAATTTTTTGTAGTAATTTTTTATCGGAAAAGTACATGACTGAAGTTATACCCATACCTAATGTCGAAGCCCTGCTGCAATCAGAAAACCCTATGTTAATTAAGAAATGGATCTTCAAAAAATAAAAACACAAATATTTTGTAAATTGAAGCATTTTTAGTCATGTTTTATCACCTGCACCTGTTTGAAGTTCTAACTTCTCCTTTACTCAATAATAGGCTTCCGCTTACGTACTGCAGGTCAAAAAAACTTGTGCAAACAAATATATATGCATTAGTCGGAATAGTTGGATTAAATATCGTGTTTTGCATTGAATATTATCGCTCTCGAAGACGAAAAAACCAGGGAGTTTTTATCAGTATCTCTTCTGACAACTGTAAATTATATATTAAACTCTCATCCAATAAAATAAAACAAACTTCCGAAGCGCAGAAAGGTAATGGGCTAAATGGGCTTAATATAGGATTTGGTCGAAAAAATTATGACAAAGATAGTTTTATTTCGGAATTTCGACAAAACGTTTTGTTGTGTAAAAAAAAGCGTAAAGGCTTATAGTTTACGGCTTCAACTTTGAATTATCAAAGCAGGTCTCCCAGCCATAACTCATTTTCTAGAGAACGGACTCTAGAAAGGTCCATTGGCAGGGTTACCAACCCGCGTTGGCCACTTATTAAACCCAGGAACAGCCCGGATACCAAGGACACCTACCCCGTACTTAAAGCCCCTAATGAAAAGGACACACCGAGCCAAGTAGGATTAACAAGCATATAGTGGTTGGATTCGAACCCTCGACCTTTTGAGTCAAGAGTAAGGCACGCTAGTAGAGCCTCCAACTGTGTGCCATTAATGTCTAGAATAGAATGTTGGGAATGTTAGACTTGTCGAAAAAACTCTTGTTATTAGGTTATTATTATTTCTTCAGTCGTCTCCAGAAATTAAAGAAGTTGTCGAAAAGAAAGGAAACAATTTCATGCAAGAAGAATTCGACACTACCCTGTATTTCAATCAAGATAAATGTATGCTCGTTTAAACAAAATTTAAAATGTAATTATGGTATTGCATTTTTTAGAGCGAAATTAAACGAAGAAAAATCCACATCAACAACTCTTGCTAAGAAATGCCATACGTAATTTCTAGCCACTTGGAAGTATTATAAATATATGGGAGCCAATGCCGATGATGTCTAACTTCTGGTCATCATAATAGTAATATACGGCAATTAGGATTTAGGATGAACAAAATCACGTTTAATACTTAAACTTAAACATTTGTAGGTTAGTAATCGTTTTCATAAATTAAAAACACAATTGATTAATTTCAGATACATTGTCTTTCATAATCAAAACTTAATTAGTCATGTAAGTGCCAAGGTGAAGATTTGTTTTTGAAAAATCACATACTGCTTAAGACTCATTCCTTGGTAAAAATTTCCTTTTCAATTTTAAGTCCCTATTAATTAAACACAAATGATTAACTGCCATAGGTAATTTCTAGTAACTAAATAAAGTGTAAATATAATTAAAAATCGTTAATGTAATTCACCCTTTCACAACACTCATACGAGGTCAAACTTGACGCTATCCTAACTTTTAAAGCATTTGTCGACAAAATAAAATTATTACATCAATCCATTCGACCTAAAACAGACCCACCGCTTTTAAATCAATTTTGAAAGATTGAAGAGTTTAACTTAAGTTTTTGTGTGTCGTGTTTGTGTTATATTGTAAAAAACCAAAGACTTGTTTTACTTTTTTGCACCTGAACATTATGATTATTAAGTCATGTAAAAGTATAGTTCATTATAAAAATGTAATATTCATTCATGAAAAGGTTTTTTAAAGGTTTTTCTCTGTTGATTTTTTGCAGTAAGCTTTGGTAGTAGTTTAACTGGTTTTTATATTATAAAAAAAATGTGTAAAAAGATGTTACACACACATATACCCGTGAGATATTATTACTGTGTCAAGTTGTCATCTTGCCTCACGGAAAATTACATACAGATAGGCTTGGGAATTGTTCAGTAATTATGTGTGGCTATCCATTTCTTTAATAAAAGCTACCCCCGATGCTGCAAGTGCAAGTCCATTAGAAATTTTTAAATTCCAATAATTTAAAATTAGTTAATTGTTCCATGCTATGTTTTGGTGAACCTTGTTTTGGGGTGCCCTTAGAGTAAAAATTTTAAAATCCACATGCCCTCTCCGTCGAATGTTATCCGGATCTTGATGTAAACAAAGTCTGGACACTTTATGAATGAACAGCTTCTTGTAAAGTTAGTTAGGTAGTTCTGACATAAATAATAATATCCGAGTTGACCCACCTACAACTAAAACAACTAACCACAACTGCACTATAAGATTAAAATATGTTTTATGCAAATTTTAAAAGTTATTTACCCACATGTAATAAAAAACATTAAAAAATGAATAATAAAGTTTGCCTAGAGGGAGATCATCTATAATGCAAAGTTAGCCACGGTCGGTCAGTCGGTACTTGGCTGGTTTTAAATAAAAGTATGATTTATTTGAATATTTCACAGGTTGGATTGAATGAGTGAACTTTTACTTGCAGGTAGGTTAGCTGCACACGCACACACTACACATTCTAATATACCGATTAATAATAATAACTATAAATTAAGGCGAGGCTTACTTGTTTCGTATTCAACATCAGCTAAATATTTTTTGAGTGTATTCAAGCGGATCAAAATATGAATGACTTCATCTCTTTTTTAATTTCATTTAAAACATTTTTGTCTGATTTTTGAGGTTTTCTTTAATGTAGTGTATCCTTAGGTTTTTGAAGTTTTTTTAGAATTAAAAGGAAGGGAAATTTTTTAATAAATTTTAAGGGTTTGTGTTTTTTCTGGAGAGGAATTCAATTCCAATTTTGAAAAGTAGGTCGGGATGAACTGGAAAGCCTGGTTAATGTAGGAGTTTTCTCCTTACGATTTTGGTGTATGTATTGCATAGATTACCGATTATTTCATTTTTCGTGATTCGGTTTTTAGTGTAGAAATAGATTTTTGCAGATAAATCATTCAGATCTGTAGTTTTTTAAAAACTTTATTTAAATGTTTTAAGGTACAAAGGAGATACAATATTTATAAAGGCATAATGTTGAGGTTGGAGGCTTATACAACTTATTTTAAACTCATGTTAAAAAAACAATCAAATAAATTATTGAAAAAATAGGAATTTTACTTGAAAAATGCCACACGATGTAATTTTAGGGCTAAAATATTTGCTGAAAACGGTTTTTAGATAGAAGACGCGTGATGTGCAATATAGTACCCACAAAACACAATGAGGGATAACATTTTCATCTACATTTTATAAACCTAGGAAAAATAAGATTTTTATAAAAAGTTTGATATTTTTATTCACCAGCAAAAATAATAAGCTTTGATGAAGTGTTTAAGTTAGCATGTAAATCCTTTAAAGGAGTTGGAAACATTTTTCTGAAAAAGTAGACTGGAATTTTGTCCAGTAGCCTACTGGCAGTAGGGTTCATGTGGGCAATAAAATCTACAATTTATAATGAACGTTCACTTTCCTTCAATGTGTACATGTGTGCTGATTTGCTTTTGTCCTTATTAATTTAAAATGATTACATCTCTCTTCTGTTTCTTGCCTTTTCTCACAATTGACAAGTTTATAGAGTCAACCACACCCAAATCATCAAATCCCGCATTTTATTACCATTTTTGATTATTTCTTAACAAATTTTTATTTCATTACTCATGAGTTTCCTTTAAAGGTTAACAATGTTTTGCGCTTTCCGAGCCTGTTGTATTTTTAGTATAAAAATACCATTTAAAGTGAAATTCGATTTTTGTCAAAGAATTTTTTTTTTCAATCTGAATCGTTTCTTTGTTAGGCTTAGGTAATAAAACAGCGTAAACGAAAAACAACATATGCTTAATTTTTCTTACGAAAGTATTAGATCGTTCAAAAAAAATTGAAATGGAAAATTACCTGCACATTATTTATTTGAAATCGTAAATGTGCTAAACATTTTAAGACAAAGTTGATAAAATTTGATTTAATTTCCTTTTTCTGCCTGTCTTCTTTTGAGTAGTATGTAAATCGAGTAGTTAAGTTGGTGGTGTTTGCAGTCATTGTAGTTCGCTTCAAAAAAGTTTAAAAAAAATGTATTTACTAAGACAGGTTGGTATCGGTGGTGGTAAGAAAGTGAGAGATTTAGTTACTTTTGGAGTCCAGTAGTTTAGATTTCCTTAAAAGGACAATCTCTCATGGACTGGAACTTTTTTCTAGAAAAAAACATCATCTTTGAATGTTAACTAAGTTGGGCATTCCCCAAATACAATATTATACAAGAGAGGAACAAATAGTACCCCTTACTTGCTAGGATTTTAGATAACTTTGTACTTAATTATATGAGGTAGGGTTCGTAAGTAAATTAAGGCGAAGACTTTAAAAACAATTGGTATTGATGGGAAACCAGGGTTTTTTAAAGGGGGTGCTTTATTAGGGGTGAAGGGAAAGTTTTTGAAATTGAAAAAATGTCATATGATTAAATGAACAACCCTCTACTCTTGGTCATCATCAAACAATGAGCAGAGAAAGGGTTTAAATATATTGTTCAAAAGTGTGTAGATGAAGAGAGTGGTAGGGGTAATAATTTACAATTTAAAATTGAATACTTTCCATTTTAAAAAAGACTGCTTTTCCTTTCCTGGAAGTCCATAACTTTATTCCTACTCTGACAGAATACACACACAATTTCAAATGTACCTATTTTTTTTATTTGGTTAACTAAAATTATGGAATTGCAAGCAGATAGTTGAGATAGATGTAATTTGTTAAGGAGAGAAGTAGTCTAAGGAATTCTTATGTTTTTAGAAGGGTTTAAACTAATTGTTTGTAAAGACTCGTGCAAGCCTTTCTTAAGGAAAGGTTTGTTCACTATTTGCATTTTTTTCAACTTTTCTTTTATTGTTTTGTAAGAAAGTTCATCTTTGCCAAAGATAAAAAACTGCTACTCTGCTATTTTAAGTCTTCCAATACAATTTGACCTTAAACGGTTAATATTTAGATTTAACTTGTGTCTACCTATTCAAACTTTGTTTCATAATAGCTTTAAAGATTATAGGCAGTTAAATTCCATTTCCTCAAAAGCCCGAGTTGTTTTGGATGACTGTTCAACTACTGAGTTTAGATAATGGGTAAATAAAAAACTATAAAGTCTGAAAATTCCTCAATGTGTAAGCCTCTATGTATAAACTCTTAAAAATGTAAGAAACTGAGTTTTACTCAGAAAAGTTTTGAATATGAAATACGCAAACGGATGTAAGTTACATCTGCTCGCTTTTTAAGCTTTCTGGAACTACTATATCATGTCCAACACTGTAGAACTATACGTCCCAATTTGAAATTTAAAACTTAATATAAGTGACCATAGTTGTCCATGACTTAACCTTTATTAACAAGTAAAGCACTATGGAAGTTTAAAATAATAGACTGCATAGAACTATTTACCCTAACCTAAGGGTCGAACATTTACGATATATATATAATGTAGTATTTAAATACTATGTAACGGTGCTAGGTCAATTTGTCTAATCCATTTTGTCTAATGGTACACTGTCTAATGGCACACTGTCTAATGTATTTTGTCTAAAAACAATTTATGTCTAATACCATTTTGTCTAATTTTTTTTAATGAAAAACCAAACCAAAGTAGGATTATTTACCATCGCTGATTTTGCTGTAGCTAAGATTTTCCGAGCCCTAATTCTGAAATGAAAATTAC
>JAQGBU010001635.1:0-12051 GCA_034698605.1 Isotoma decorata | reverse complement strand
CACCCCTGTGTGAAATTTTAAGCGCAATCGGAATTTTCACTGCGCTTTGAATTGGACCACTTGATTTGATCTGACTCAGAAGAATAGGATCAATCAACCAAACATACCTGACAAAACTAATTTCAACCGATCGAACATACCCTCCTGGCGGGATACTAATGGCCAACCGTTCTTCTCATCACAGAAGACAAATGAACCCCAACCGATCAGTATAAGACGAGAAATGCAAATGCCTACAAATGCAACATCACAACCACGGGCTCATAACAACCCTATGGGAAATTACGGTAATGATGTGACATTAAGCATTCAAAATACTTTGATTCCTTATCCCCAACAACCACAGATGTGCACACCACCACCAATGCAGCCAATTCAGGAACCTTGTAACAACGCAAATACGGCCAATCAATGGGGTATTCTACTTTTTAAAAACTCTGCAATTTCCCTAGAATTCGGTAAAAAAGCATTCTAATACCTATTTATGTCCACCAAGGTGAATCCGCTTCCATTCAAAAGAATCCCCCTAGAACGGGACAACAACCTATTCGCGCCATCTTGCAAACAAAGAACCTTCGCAATTCCACCATTTCTAGACGTCCCATCCGTGTTAAATTCCCACTAAAAAATACTAAAAAATACGTTTCATCAAGTGAAGATTCCTCATCTGAAGAATCCTCATCTGAAGAATCAGATAGCGATTCCTCGGCTTCTTTAACTGCCTCGGAAGAAGCATCCCATTCTCACAAAAACTGCAATAACCAAGATGGCAGCAGCCCTCTTCTCTCAGCCTTAAAATCTTTAGCACGAAATCAACAGCTTTCAGGTAAATTTCTTCATAAAACAACAAAATTTAAAATAATGATAAAATTCGTAAAACAGGATTAACATCAAACGGAGGCCAAGGAATGGGAGGACTTTTTAATGAAAACGCTCCACAATCACCTGAAATAAGGTTGACACTGAAACTCAATCCAAATGGAGGGTCCACCACCAGTGGCAATCCTTCAATTGATATGGAAACATTCCAAAAATTACTCGGATACGAGATACCATTCACCCAAGGTGGTAACGAGGTTGCTACCAGTGGCAATCCTAATGAAAATATCCAAAATAATTCCCCCAACGATGTGGCTACACAATATCAAAACGTTCAAGATGCCGGATGCAGTAACGCCACCCCCACCCATTGTTGTTGCTCCTTTGGAGGGAATAACAATTGGAATAATTACTCTTGGCCTTATAATTATTACAATTACAGATGTACTATGCCAAGTCAACCTTCCTCTTGTCCTTGTTCGTTTCCTCAGTGCGAGGCTCATAATTCTAATCAAGATGAACTCAACTTATGGAATAATTTGGCACAGCAAGATTGCCAAGATTTACACGAAAAACGGTATTTTTTACGACAAAACCCCAATTAGGAAGCCCAACAGTGGATAACACACTGTTAACAGATACAAAAAAGTTAAGGGGCTCAAACGGACAAAGATGAACTGATTTAGAATCAGAATGGTCAAATTGAAGGCTTTCAGCAGCCCTGAGGACTTGAAAAACAATTAAAGTAACACAAACAAACATCATCATAACGACTACTGCACTGTTAAAAAAAATTAAAAAATTCCATCTTCCATTTAAAAAGAGTGTGCAATCAGTAGAGTGTAGTAATGCATTAGTAAAAACTTAAATTATACAAGATCTTCTTTTAAGTCTAAAGGATCCATTGTTCCCTGTAAGTTACGGGAGCAAAAAATCTCCAGTTTTAGACTTCAAAAATGGATTTAAAACTGCTTTTAAATTCTATTTTTGGTAGTTGGATTTCAATGAAGTAAACTTAAAATGATATATTTCCTATAATATTATCTTTAAATGCTAATCCTGAGTTAATTTGCAATGTAGAAGCCAAAACTTATGAATTTCCGTGCGTCTGTGGTACCTCTTTTTAATGGACCGTGCATTTGAAGGTTTAAAAAGTTTTGACATAACTTAGAGAAACTCTTTACGTTTCGGTTTCGCAATTTGCCTCATTCAGAGAACTTTGCACCCAATCCCCCTTAAGTCTTAATTAAATGTATTAACTCTTTAAGCCAAGTTGATCTAACTTTTTGCTTTAACCCAAGAAAACAAAACTACAGTAAAACGCCTTGATGAGGAAGGGTGCAAGCCAACTTTTTAAAAAAAAATAACGCCATCATATAAAACAAACCCTTCAATTTTAAGGTTTCATTTCCCTGTGTTTGTATCTAAGGGAGAATGTAATTAATTTATCAAACTCTCCTCCTAAAGAACTATCTCACTATTAGCCTCATCAAACATTTTTTAGATAACTCTCAATTCAAAATTTCTAGTGAAAAATCAAAATTCGAAATTAACTCATTCCAAATTTCCAATCGAGCTCTTTAAAAACCCCAACATAAAATGGGCCTCCTGGGATGTTGGCCATTCGCCAAAAAAGCTAAAGAACCCCCAAATAATCCCGTGGCAGATTCGACCCTTAGCCCAGGCGTCCCTTTCCTCCACAAGGGTACTTATCCCACAAAACTCACACCAAAACAAATAGCAATGATGTCACAAGACACTGCTGCCCATCAACCCATTCCAGTCTTCAAACCTTCGAATATTTTCTACCAAGGGAAACCCCAGAAAAAGAAGAAACCCCTTCCAACAACCACACATTCCTCTCCATCTGAAATTCAAAAAGAATCCCAAAACGAATCACAGAAAAGACTCAGTGTAACTCAAATTAAAATTACTATTACTAATTATTATTTTGAAATTATTATTTTTAAAAAGGAACATTAATTTTTATCATTAAGTAATTTAAAATTGTTTGTGCTCTGGGTAGCGTGTAAGTGGTCACGATCTCGGACTCAAGGCTGGAGAAGTATCCGAAAATTTTGCAGGAATTCGTTCAATTATTTTTTACAATCCAAAGAAAGATCCCTCTCAACCTGATGAAAGGCCAAAAGTTAAAGCTACTTACAGCACACCAGACAAAGTGTACTTGAACTCCTTGCCCAAAGCATCAAGGATCGCAGCGTTGAAAAACCTTGGTGACCTCGACTTCCAAGAAGGTCAAACTTCCAGCAGCAGCAGCAGCAGCGGAAGCTATAGCAGTAGTGGCAGTTATTCAAGTGGGAGTGGCTCGCCCAGTGCAACTACTAAGGAGGAGGAAGCAATTGAATCAGCTCCTCAGCCACTCCCACAAATACATCTTCCACCCCAACGACCCCGACCACACCCACGACCCCGACCACACCCACCCATTTGCATTAGTCTTTGTGACGCTTATGACATTGCTGTTTTATCAAGCATCCAAAAATCTTTTCAATCCTACTTTCAAAAAAGACAAATGGAGAAAAGAACAACTGAGCCAAATGATAACAATGGAGGGGGATTTATGCAGCTTCATAGCTTTAAAGGGTGCAATTGTTCAAACGTTAGGAGTACTAATTGTTCTAATTGTAATTATCATTGGGGTTGCATGCAAAATCAAGGGTGTGGTTGTTCATCTTATCCACATTGCTTCCAATCGCAACCTTAGTCTCTCAACTAATAATGGAAATAACTCACATGCTTCTTAATTAAGGTTTTAAGGGTCGAACCCCCCCCCCCTCCAATAATCCAAATTAGCGTTGAAGGGATAAGGGGTGTGGGCCAGGCGAAACCCCATTGGTCGATACAGCAAGCGTAAATTATATCCATGTAATGTTATACTGCATAATTAGATCAACCCTCTGGGCCAGTTACGAATTAAGAAATTGATCAGATTTAAATGCATTCCATAATTTAAGAAAGCAACATACCGCAAGGTTTGATTTAGAACCCCACCTGGAATATAGCAGTTAATACCTTTCCTCTTTCAATATTTATAGTTAGATTGTCATCAATAATTGCTTTGGAACGGGATTCTAAATCAAGGTTTACGGTAAGCGTCTTCATAGGGGGACAATTCACTATTAATTTTTATGTCAACAAAATTTTAAAAATTAATTCGGTCATTTTTTTCAAACGCCATTTTTTTGTAAAACTTTTAACCAACTTTCTCAAATTAAATCAAAATTTGTAATGCATTTCCAAATAAAACAAATTATTTTAAACTTCTTCTGGTTTTTTGTAGTTCTAAAAACGTCTCGTGGCTGTAATTTGACAATCTTATTTTTTGTAGCTAAGGAAAGATTTAAATAATTTTCATAAAATTTTTTGATAAAAATAAACATCATTCATCCCTCTAAACTCTTTACAATTCCTATAAATTAACAACTTAGCCAAGTAGCTGAAGCTCATTAATTCTACACTCTAAATTTTAGTGAATTTAAACAAAATTCAAAATTCAACTCCATGTTCATATACCTTTAAAAGGAAGTACGAAACCCATGAAAAATGGCCGGCAAAGGATGTTGGCCATTTACAAAAAAAACCAAAGAGAACCCCCCAGACACAGATGACCCTGGCCCCCCTGGCCCCCCCTCTACTAAAAGTCATCCAACCCTCACCCCGCAACAATTATCCCTCATGTCCCAAGGCGCCGCTGCAAATCATCGAATACCAATGTTTAAACCTTCAAACACTCTTTATCTTTCGAAACCACAGAAATCAAAAAAAATCCGAGGTGATCATCCCCCTCCTTTGGTTGATATTCCCACCGAATCACAACCCCAACCTACAAGAAAACTTTCCGTAACTCAAACAAAAATTCATTCAAAAAAAGCAAAAAACCATTTAAAAATTTAAAAAGTACTTTAAACATTAATTTGCCTAGCATTTAAGTGACCGGAATCTTGGAATTGTGGCTGGAGGAATATCCTCAAGTTTTAAGGGAATTCGTACCGTAGTTTATCACGATGCTCATAAACCTAAACCTGGAACAACTCCAAGCGTTAAACCTGCCTATAGTAAAAGTGACAAACATTTTTTAAAAGCTTTGCCCCTGGCATCAAGAAAAGCAGCTTTGAAAAATCTTGGTAATCTTGAAGATGACAAGGAATCAGTGACATCCGCGGATTCAAACAGTAGCAGTACCACAATGTCAACAATTGACAGTGTTCAAAGTAAAACAAGCTCGAATAATAATAACGATGATGAGGAGATTGAAGATCCTCCATTGGAAACAACAACTGGGGATAAAAACGTAAAAAAAGTAAAAAAATCAAAGAAGATTTATAATAATGTCAAGAAACAAAAAAGTACCAAAAAAGTAATAAACAAGTCGAAAAAAATTGATGCGGAGCCAGAGATTAAAATTCGTAAAAGAGTTCAAAGGCCATGTGGACCACACCCTGTCCCTGTCCATCCCTGTTCTATTGACATTTGCAAAACTTATGATTTCACTATGACCTCGAACGCTAACAATTGCCATGTCTCTTACTACCAAAAAACACAAATCTGTGCAAGAATTCAGCCGATTGAGGATTCTTCTAATGAACAGAATCTCTGGGGTAAAAAACAATACTTTTGAAATGCATACCGTAAACCTCCATTTAGAACCCCATAGAACTCTTTCAAAGCAATTATGAGATAATTTAACGGACGGAGAGAAAGGGACTTTTATCATTCAAGGGGCAGGAAAGGGTTCTAAATCTAAGGTTCCTCTATGTGTACAAATATATTCTAATTTCCACTGATAATTAAAACGGAGTAGATGACCCGTGCCCTTCAAGTCAATTCTGCCCTCCTTTCTTACCAAATACACGACCTACAAGTCGCAGGAAAAGGGATTTCCAAACCCTTGAAAAACTTGGGAATTTCGACCCTCCTATATGTAGAGTGTGTTCTTCGAGCCAAGAGTCCATGTCCACAAGTGCATGCAAAGTCCAAGTCCCTTGTCCAAGTCCTATCTCTTCCCATCTCCACAGAAAATGCTGTACTAACCAAGGGGTCAGCCCTTGTTTACTCCAACCTCCACCTTTACATCAAAATGTAGATCCACCTTCGCCTGACCGAGTCACATTAATTATAAATAATGAAGGTTCAAGTTCAACTGATCCGAATCCCTTGTTTATTGACATGGGGCCTTCATTGAGATACGAGATGCCTTTTCCTCCCCTTCCTTTTAATCCCAATGACGGAGCTAAGATGGAATATCAAAATGTTCAACATGACATTATGAACAACCACAACAGTTGTTTAGCAGGATCACAAAAAGCCCAATGTTGTTGTGGGGTTGGCGGGTGTAACTATTGGTCATGGTGGCACTATAATGACGCATTTATCCCAACACTTCATCATTGTTTTTGCGGTTCTTGCAGTCCTCAATTTACTGGCCATGCTTACAGGAAACATCATTTTAGAGGTGAACAAAACTTTGGAAGTAATTTGAGCCAGCAAGAAGAATTAAATTATGGAATGGATTTGGATTTTACACAACAATTAGATGAGCAGCTAACTGGACCAGTCACAAATAATTTAACCCAGTTTCTAAATCCATGTGGAGAAAATTGTCACGTTCATGGAAATTTTTGCAATATTTCTTCCTCTTCTAATTAAACTTAAAGTAAACTAAGCAACCCCATAAAAGGCAACGTTAATGACTTATTTTGAAAATTAGTTCCATGTTTTTTTACTTTAATTCCTCAAACCATTTTCTATAAACATATAAAAATTGAACTCGTTTCTGTAGGGATCGTTCCTAAAGAACTTATTCTGTACAACTTTATTTAGCCCGAGCCAGGTCATATTCCGAAATTTCTTGTACCATTGCATTGATATATATATAAGACCTATGTCATTTTTTTGCTATGATTATCAAAGCTCAGAGGGGGTCAACCAAATCATTAACATTAATAAATTTGGCTTCAAATTTTAATTACCATCACCATTTGCATAACCTATTCCAAATTCTATCTTGTGCGATGACTTTGAAAGCCCATGAGGGTGACCCTGTGGGGACTCTTTATAATTTTTAATTTTCTAAGCCGCTAATGTTCAGCCGCTAATTACCGAATACCATTTCGCACTAGAGAAAAGTAGGTACCGTAAATCGCGATTTAGAACCTAGTTTAGAGCCCCCTTAAATAACTCCCCAGGTCTAGCGACTTTGAAAAAAATAACATCCCCCCCTCGAAAAATAGCCCCATCCAAAAAACATAGTTTAGTGTAGAACATAAAAAAAATTAATTTTAAAGGATGGAAATAGAAAATAAAGACACCAGAGATTCCGAATCTAGTTTACACCCAAATTTTACGGTTTGGTTTTTTGATGAAATGCTCTTTGATTTTTGCTTTGACACTACAAGTCCCCCCCCCCCGGAATAGAGCCCCATCCCGAAATAGATCTCCACCCTTTTTGAAGGGTTGAAAAAATAATAATAAGAATAATAATAATAATAATAATAGTTTTACGGTAGGTTGTTTACATCCCATTCCTCAAACACCTAACAAGAGCATAAAGCCATAAACTTTATTTTAAAAGAAGCAGAAAAAATTGATTGCGTGTAATTACTAGGACGGATTTGTTTCGTATTCATTTTTCTCTGGAAATATTCATTCCAAGACATTTATATTAGTCTTTAGTCTTTGTTGCCTCTTTTCCAAGCTGAAAATGCCACAACTCAAAAGTTGGGGGCGGTTAATGAAATCGCTTATTTTTGCAATTCTACAGTTTTGAAAAAAATGTCATCAAAGACGGTTAAGAATTCAGAGTTGACTATTAGATTCAAGTGATGGACTTGATTCTTATTTTGCTTTAGCTTTTTACCTCACCTAAGAACAAGTAAGATAAGGGTAACAAGAGTAGCTGAATATATCAGAGGCGGCTGCTATATTTTCCCCTGCATTAGCAAATGAGAAAAAATAGTCGCATGGATGGCTTTTATTTGGTCTGTGAACCCTGCCTGCCTTGCTAGCTAAAAAAATATTCCATGTCACGCAAAACGGTTTCAATCGATAAAACACTATCAAATAAATTATTTTTCACTCAATGCTCTGTTGTTGGGATGATGTGATATGAGGGGCTTGTACGTTGATGCCAGTATCAATAAAAGATACCCGTATCGATCTAAGAAAAAACGTTTTATTTGCATCTACATATTTGGATTGGATTGGATGCCTACTATTTGAATACGTAGGTTGGATTCGGGTTTTGTTACCAGATTTTTCAAAGTTTTTTCCCTGGTATACTTTCTGCTTGGTTACATTTGGTTCCATTACGTTTCGTTTGGTAAGGTTAGGTTAGGTTTAATTCGCGGAAAAAAACTTAGAAAAATCTGGTAACAAAACCCGAATTCAACCGAATAGGTATTTGAGGGTCGCGTAGGGTTATAATAGACCCTAGAGGCCTGCACACATCCTCCCCGGATACCCCGGAATTGATGTAGGAGATATGTGGGGGGAGGGGGGCAAAATCCCATCCGAAATATACCGAGGGGATTGCCATAAAATGACCCTCACATCTTGTATTTGTGTACGGCCCTGATTTTTTCCACAGCACAAGTAGGGTTACTCTCACAACAGTCACAACTGTCACGATCACAACACAACACTTGAGTCTAGGAATCAGCTGAATAAATAACAAAAATTGTATTCTTCATTACCTTTTGGTTGGATTTCTGGACTAGGATTTTTGTGATCGGAATTGTAATATTTAACACGTTCAACGTTGATTCTTCCCCTTCTTGGATCTTACGTCTCCACTCCCCACTGACTTAGCACTTGGATAATCTTCTTGATTGTAATACACTATTTAAATTTGTCTTCAAGTTTTTTATACCAAAAATTTTTAAATTGCTATTTATTTAAAACTTTAATTTATTTTAAACTTTAAAACTATTTATTTTAAACTTTCTTTCCATTCCTTACATTTTTTGTTGTTTGTAAGTACTTTGCAGGCTGCAGTTAATTTTGTGCTGAAATAGTGGATGCCCCTCGAATCCTCTCGTCTCATGTGGATCCTCCTCTCAACAGCCACATACATTATCTTATCACATCACTCATTGGCACATTTTAATAGTGTCTAATATGGAAAAGTAATACTTGAACTTGATTAACAATTCACAACCCTGGAAATTCCTTTTCCATTTCTATCCTCATCATAAATCATCATCTCTTCATCTTCTAAAGTAAAACCAATGCATAACTGGTTTCAAAATTATTAGATTTTTATAAAAAAAAATCCTAATTTGATCTATTAATTGAAACTAAAAACCAAATTCATAAGAATATTTTTATTTCTGCAGTTGAAAGAAAGAAGCCGTGGAGGGAACTTTTAAATATTCGAATGGGCTACAAACTACTAACCCTTACGATAATCTTCATCGCCCTTTTCCTCCATCATTTAACCCAAGTTGAAGAAGACTTCCTCCAACCTTCATACAACTTTGAAATGTCCACTAATCTGACAGCCTTCGTCCTTGGAGGGACAGGGGAAGTAGGAAAAGCCATAATCAAGGCCCTAGCAGAATCTCCACAATTCGACAAAGTGACCCTTATAGGTCGTCGACAAGTTCCTCTCCCAAATCCAAACGAGGACCCTCGATATGATAAATTCGATGAAAAAATTATCGATTTTGAGAAGCTATCGGAACACGCGGATGCTTTTAAGGGCTACGACATCGGTTTTTCGTCCTTAGGGACCACAAGAGCCAAGTCCGGTCCAGATGGATTCTATCGAGTGGACCATGACTATGTCGTAGAGACTGCAAAATTAGCCAAAGCCGGAGGAGTCAAACATCTTCATCTTGTGTCATCCACAGGGGCTAATAAAAACTCTTGGTTTTTATATCCAAAGACAAAGGGACAAGTTGAGGAGGAATTAAGTCTCATGGCATTCCCTAGACTTTCAATTTACCGACCTTCACTCCTTCTCACCCCTGGACCAAGGGAGGAGACTCGAGTAGCAGAAGGGATCTTAAGGGCTCTCATGACTCCTTTGGATAAGTTCAGATTGTTCAGTGTGGATGTCCCTTTGCTAGGAAAAGTCATTGTGGCAAATACCTTTAGAAGTAGTAAGGAGGAGGTTGAGATATTGATGAATTCGCATATTAATAAACTTGGACAGGATTTGACCAAGGAGGAGGGTGCGGCTAATAAGTAGATATGTAAAGAGCCTTATATAATATTTTTAATGGATTTGAATCGGTCAGAGCCAAAAGGGAGTGCTATTTACGGGTTAAAGGTCTAGGAATATTATATGGTCAGTCAACAGTGACATTTAAGTAGGAAATTAGGGCCGGTTAGTGTTCTTCTGTGATAATTTACAAATTCAGTTAATTTTACAAAGAGCATAATTATCATCATTATGAGTATCGTATAATTGTAGCATTTATATTAATTAACGGTCTCAAAATAAGTAAATAGCAAGGCGTGTCTCAGTTCTTGTAACATTAAGAAGTAATTAAAGTCTCCGAGCTTGTGATTAATTATTTATTATTTACAATTTAAATTCACTTAATCAATACGCATAATCTTTCCTCATTTATAGAAAATGCTAATAATAATTAGCTATAATAAAATACATTCTGTTCATCATGCAGTGTGTGCAGTCTATTCAATTTCATAAAACTATTTCTACTTAATTTATAAAGATTCCCAAGTACTAGCTATTTGTTTGTAATTTTAGGTTTGTTTTCACTAATGTAAAACCAGAATTTAGGCCGGTATTATAAATGGGCACTAATCGCTAGTTTAGTGTTAGGGTACCCTAAGCTTATCAAATTTGGTATTACTAATGGTAACTAATAGGTTAGTGACCCGGCGCACTGAACTTTTTAGTTTAGTGCGACCGTCACTAATGTTTCATATTAATAATGGATTAGTGCTAGGGCGCACTAATCCTAAACTAGAGCAATCACTAAAAAAAGTTTAGTGAGGGCAGGGGTTCCCTAAACATCATACTTAAGTCGGATTTTTTAATTTTTTAATCGACTCATCGACATGTATTGACGATTTTAGCCTTTGAGAGAGCAGATAACGCGATGTGGTCATGTTTCTTGGATTTCTCGACTGATATGTAGGTGTTTTTGGATAATTTATTTCGGATCTGATTATTTTATGATCTGAGCAGATCCAGAAGAGATTTCATTTAGAAAAACATTCACTACTTTGTGTGTTTTGAATATAACCTAACCCATGCAGTCAATACGCGATGTCATGCTTTTGAGGTAGGTAGAGGACAACGGAGCGGACACAACGCTGAAGAAGTGATTGCTACGAAGAAGCTCCCATAATACTGTAAATAGCTGACATGGAAAAATTTCATGTTGAGCTAACAGAGCTGACGATCACCTGAATAAACACAGACTGCCGTAAAAATTTAGAACCCCATGGGGAGTTATTGTTTCAAAGCAATAATTGAAGCCAGTTTAAAATTAGGAGATATGGACTTTTAACATTGGAAGGATAGGAGAGGTGGGGGCTTTATTTCAGGGGGGTTCTAAATCGCGTTTTACAATAATCTACGGATATCTGCTGAATAAATAACATCTTTTGAGGTAATAATTCCGAGGGGCCTTAGCCCACAAATGCTCCTCCTACTCTTATCACACGGTGGGAGGAGGATTATCTCATATCCTGGACACGGCCTGACCGTTTCTGTTTGAAGAACTTTTCATAAATTATGTAACTCAGAGTGGGTAGGGGGTTCAGAGGGCGCGTTACGCGGACTTTACGGCTCGAAATTTAGGGTGACCATGTTTAGGGTAACCCCCGTTCACAAAAACAATCACTGTCCTGTGTAACTTGATTAAGCCTGAGCCAGATCTTACTCCGGAATTTGCCTTCAAAATTCATGAACGATTGCTATTTTTAAATCCCATGCCAAATTTTAACCTTCTACACTGACTGTCAAACCCAGTGGGGTGCCCTGTGGGGTTATAATCATCATAGTTAATAAATTTGGCATCAACAAATTGTATAGACCATAGCTATTTTTAAATTTATGCCAAGTGTCAATATTCTACAATCATTTTCAAAATGTAGTGGGGTAGGGGTCACGTTGTGGGGTCATTAAGAAAAATCAAAAATGTAACATAGGTATCTGTCAGAGATGACCAAAATACATGTATTTGAAAATACATTTATTTGAAATACGTATTTAAAATACATTTTTGTATTTTG
>JAQGBU010001634.1:0-12054 GCA_034698605.1 Isotoma decorata | reverse complement strand
TTTATTTTTACTCAGGTGGTCAGCACTCTTGTCACATACTTCATTTTATGTTCAGCTATCGAAGATACAGAGTGATTGATGAGACACAGGAAACAGACTGATTAATTTATTAATAGCTTTTTGAATTTTTCAGCTCATTAAATAATTCTAATAGAAGCGAAAAGCTTAACGTGGAGTTTCACGTTGATTTGCTCCCATAAGCCATAATGCTAATTTCAATCTTCAATACCTTTGCTTATGTAGATAGGAAAGCAAAATGTATTTATACCATTCGATAGAGAATAAAAGTGTTTTAGTTTGTATGGATAAAATTTAAAAAAAACCATTCAAAATTCAGTTTTTTATACAGTGATAATGGAGGTGCACTTTTAAGGCTCATTAATAATAGCTCGATTACTTTGAGTATTAACTTTTAATTAAAATTAAAACATTTGTATTCGATGCAGCATCGTTTGAATTTGAATTTATGGGGCTTGGTCTCGGCCAGTTCTGAATTCTTTACTTATCATCGCACTCCAAAGTTAAACATTTTAAACAAAAAAACATAAAATAAATCGCGGATTAGATGGATATAATCAAGTAGCGGAGCAAACCTGGAAACCCATGATTGTTCAAGCTATATGGAAGTTCTAACTAAACTTACAAATTAAGAAAAGTCAAGTTTCTAGGAAAAGTTCTAACTTCAAACCTCTGTAGCCTGATTCAGGTGGTTATTCAGAAAAATGTCTGCAGAAAATGACACTAAGTTTTTCCTAATGTTTTAAAAGTTATCTAGAACAAAATCTGAAGATAAGTTAAATCTACAAACCCTTGTATGTATGGTAAATAGTTTCTGTGAGCACTATAAAACGTTGACTCAATTGTGTAGAGACCTTCTCTGGGACGCATGTTTCTGTACGATGGACGCTACTATAAAAATATACACACAGTTTCAGTACATAGAAAATCGTATGCATTGAAACTTTGATTCATTTCCTTTTTATTAATGTCTTGTTGACATCAATTTTCAACACATTCCTATTTTGACACCGTGAAATACATTAGTTTGTACTATTTTAACAAAGTAAATAGACTTACCGCATTTCCCGGTATAGAACCCCCGGAATAACTCTCCCCTAAATAACTCCACCAGGGCTACACGATGTTTCAAATATTAACCACTTCCCCACGGAATAATCCCCCCAATGTATGTATCTTACACAGAAGGCTTTTTTCAACAGTGTTTTAGGCTGATTGTTATGCAAATGACACATAAGACAGAAAAAACCATTAAAATGTTTTTAACTATAATTTTATCGATAGCAATGTCAATTATTTGTTGAGTTGTGCTAATAAAATGACGTTTATTTTAGAAAATCCGAAAAAAATTAGTTGAAACATTTACCCGCCCCCAGAATAACCCCTCTACCCAGAATAACCCCTCTACCCAGAATAACCCCTCTACCCAGAATAACCCCTCTACCCAGAATAACCCCTCTACCCAGAATATAACCCCCCCTTTTGCGGAGCGTTGAAGCAATAACTCCCCCGGGGGTTCTATACCGGGAAAAACGATAAAAAGAAATATAAGTCAGTCTTATTGTTTCAAAACGGGTTTATAAGTTTTGAACAAACTCTTTCAAGCTCATTCCTATGATTTTCAGGGCACGATACAGTGATTTTTGACCTATTTTGTAGACGACAATTTAAGATCTCGATGCATCTATCATCCGAGACAAGAAAATATTCCCAAGGGACAACTGAATCAGACAGCCGAAAGTATGCCAAACAACAAAGACTTAAAACGTCTCACAATTTTGAATGAATATATACTACATGTTTTCCCACAGGCGTTCGTTCTTCGTTAAAATCTTATCTTATTGCCTGTATTTTGGAAAAATAGGTGTTATTTTATATACAATTTCTTTCCGCACACAACCAAAACTGTATATCAAGATATTGTTATGTTCAAAACGTTTAATTTTATTTGTCAACTTTACTTAATTAATGAATATAGCCTATTGTTAGCTTGTCAACGTTAGTTTGTTTGGAATAGGACTTTTATAATGAGCTTGAGTGTTTTATCTATAAAGGACCAGCAAATTTCTTAACAATATATTTATTTACAATTTTAGTAATAAAAAAGGATAGTGTAATTTTTTCCATTTGGATATTAAACTACGAACCTTTACACACAAAGTGTGACTCTTAATGACTTGGGTGGAGTGAAATCAATTTATGACTCAATACATAGTCCTTCATTATCCAAAAAGGCAATCTAACTACGGTGACCATCGATCACGATTAAAAAATCGAGACGCTTGAAATAATAAGCACCCCTGCCTACACTGCAATACGACCCCCAGCCCAGATTCCCAGAATAACCTTGTCATTCTCAGAGGTTATAAAATTCTTCTACTAAACACTAAAAAGCATGATAAATCATAACTTAATGAATAATATATCTATGGAATATAGGATGGAATATTAGATTCCTAATATATTAGGAATCAAAACCACAATACATCTATACGCAGTATCACACCTTTAAAAGCATGCGGTAAAAATTCACTCTTTTACATGGATAGAAGTTCTTTGTTAGTATTTTTAAAATCTAGTATGATTTAAAAACTTCTATTGAAAATCGGGAAGTTAATCAGAAACCAGGGCATTTTTGGGCCGCCGAGACAAAAAGTAAAAAGTGCGGTTACCATCCGCTTTAGGTAAACTGGGTCGGATGGTCACCCTAAATCCAACTGTCAAAACAAAAAATAAATTGTTTATCAATCTATATAATGCCAAAACGCTAAAATTAGGAGATAGAATTTAGGTTGGAGTCCATTAAGATAATCAATGTCAGTTTACTATTTTACAATAAAATTCCAATTTTCTTTTATAAACTACATTTGGTTTAACCAGTCGAAGTCGAATCGTATGATCTGATGGGCTACCTTATCTATTTCGATAATTTTAACGCCTTCAACAATAAATACTTGAACTTAACTTAACATCTGGTCTATCCTTAAGTTGTACTGCGTACACTTACAAGCAAATTGAAACTTCCGGATGGATATTTTTTTTCATGGGAAAGAAATGTTTGTTAAGAAACAACCGAAGCAGCGTTTATCAACCTTTTCAGTTAGTGTTGATATTGTTGAAAGTAACCACAAAATAGAGAAAACTTCGAATTTTAGTTTCTTAAACAGTTACATATCAGTTGGATATTTTATGCTCCTAATACCTTTCAAACTCAAAAATGATGGAAGTGTCAAAGCTAATAAGCTTCAACGGGTAATTAGTAATTATTATGCAAAACAAAAAGCCTTATTAATTATCGTATATTAGTTTAAATGGCTGTTTGGTACCTATTTTTTATTTGCTTTGA
Organism: Isotoma decorata; assembly: GCA_034698605.1. NCBI lineage: Eukaryota > Metazoa > Arthropoda > Collembola > Entomobryomorpha > Isotomidae > Isotoma > Isotoma decorata. The sequence goes on along the minus strand of JAQGBU010001634.1, from coordinate 8,690 downwards.
TTAACAATCTTATCACATAATATGTGTTTGAGCTGATCTTCTTTGCATAGAGAAAAATTTAGGGATTTGTAAAATGCAAAAACCATGGATAAAAAATCATGGACAATATGTAAAGAAAAATTATTGCTTCCGACTATGTCCGTTGTACGAAATTGATGAAAAAAATTAAGGGGTTTCATTTTTTACTATGTTTAAAGTTGTTGTCTGCAAATGGAAGTCCGACTCCCGATGGTACATTTTCTGCACCCTTATTCACCTTTTATACTTTTCACCAACTGGTTCTATCTATGCATTCTGAGCGTTTCTCCATAATTGTATTACATGTTCCCCTGCACTGTTAAGCCCTGGTCCAAAAATTAGTACGCATATTACCTGGATATAAACGTTAAAATTTAATCATTTTAAAATATGGCTTGTATTTTTCATCTATGTAGACGATTTGTGGACTTTTTTTTGCATTGGCTGCAACTCAGTTTCTCACTGAAATTAGAAAAACTTTTTTGACCAATTTGGGAAGGAATCCGGTGCAGTATTTCCTATTTTTTCAAAAAGTTGCCGCACTAATTTCCCATGTAACGATCTTTAAAGTTTTATGGTTCGACATGAAAAAGTTTCAAACCATTCGAGAATTCATTATTATGTCAAAATACCTGCCATGTGGAATTGCGTCTGGGAGCTTGAACCCGTTTCAGGTACCGTTTTGTTTCCCTTGGGTATCCCTTGCAAAGGTATCCCTTGGGTTTAAAATTTTACACGAAACTATACCCTAAGGCAGTTGTGGAATGAACATTTTACACTTCCTTGTTTAACAGATTCCATTTAAAATACGAAGCCATGTTATCTGTTTCATCTACGTCATCTGGGGCATTTTAGGTTACACACTTGGACTCCGAATCGCAAGTAATGGCCTGTTCGAGAATCCTAGTGAATACTACAGACATTACGTTATCGAAACCCGATATATCTTGTTAATGTCAAGCAACTTAAACAATTCAAGTTTGCCATTAATGACCGAAGTTACAGCATCTGAGCATTTTTTCACAATTATCGTCATGATCGGGAGTTTCTTCAGAAATCTATCAGGACATTACCTCTACCTGTTGATACTAATGGCATCTATTACCTTATGGCTGCCTGTGAATGCATTTTCGAAAAACATACAGAATCAAATAAAAATGGCCGATTTGAATGATTTATCAACTCTTATTGAGCAAACGAAACGAGCTGGCGTAGAATTTTCAGCTTTAAAAAAACTGGCACACCTTATCAATAATGCTTTTGAATGGGTGGTATTTTGGTATATACTCGACACAGTCTTATACTATTCATTAAATATTGATGCATTAGTTTTAGCTCGAGATTGGCTTCGAAGGATGAGGGTTTTTTCACTTTTGTCAAGAGTATGTGTGACTCTTATGATTGGAGCTGATATTTGCAGAAAAGTAATTAAATGGAACTTTCAGAATCGAGTTCTTATTTAGTTCTATCTTTCTATTATGAAATTATACAAAAAATTAATAACTATCGATGGAACGCTTCAAACACTTACAGGTTGGAGTTCTGCAAAACTGGATTTATTTGGAACAAGTTTACAATCATATTCCTAACAACAAACTAACTATTCTTCTACATGAACTATCAACAAATCCAATTTCAATTAGTGGAGGAGTTTTCAAAATTACATATTCTTTTATTGGAGTGGTAAGTGATGAAATAATGAGGTGTTATTTATCTAAGAGTATTTACGAGTTTAGTAAAACAATGCGACTTCAAAATTTGTAAATTTATTCGTTAAAGGTCACAAGTACAGTTGTCACTTACTTTATCATCTGTTTCGCAAGTGTCTACCCGGAGTGATAATCTTTTGCAATTCATTTTAAGTTTTGGGACGTTATATGGAATTTGTACTAGGTCGATTGCCTAATTTTTCCCGGACTTCAAAAAACTTCAAATCATTTAGATAACTTCAACTTCATGATGTATTTCAAAGTACCTATCTAAACTAAACAGTTGCTAATTCCTTAGCTAAAAATGAACCAGGTCTCCAGCAGTCAACTACCCCATCCTCTGTCCGGTCGGCGTGTGTAGGGATTCTTTACTGTTTTGGACACCTCTTGGAAACCAAATTAGTAGTAGATTAAAAACTGTGGGATAGGTAGATTTAAAATCAAAGACGTTTAAATGAACAATTAAAACCTGTAAAAATGTAAACAAAGATTTATCACACAAAAATTTTATTAAACGTAATAAAATCGACCAATTTAGAAAATCAACTGCGGAGCTTTGGAAAGACACGTCCTGCAAGGCCGGTTGGGCCTTCGAAAAATTGTATTTTGAGTGTGTCTGAATATAATGCCTTTCCATCATTCTTATCAGAGTTTAAATGGAAAAATGGAAGTGGAATTTTCCCACTGGGAAAGTGATAAAACACAACCTTCCCACCTGGCATCCGGACTGGGACTCAGTCGAGAAGTCGCGATTTATTAATTAAAATTGCACAGATTATGACAATTGTGGAGCTGAAGGAGGTTTAGGGATAATTATGATAAAATTTTAAAATGATTTTATCATAATATCATCCCATCTCCTCCAGTATCACGGCTACCTTCATCAGTGCAATTTTTAAGTCCTAGTGTTTTCTCCTGTTAGTGTACTGTGCAGGGTCCAGTAAGTGTCCAGTAGTAAGAGATACTATACTATCACTATGTACTGCATTGTATGACATTATGGTATCCGTGATGCATGGTATTATGGTAGCGTATTGTAAAAAGAATTAAAATGACAATGAAATGTTGAAGCAATAGCAGATAAAGCAAACATTATGTAATTAAATTCTCAGAACGCAAAGTAATACTGAAAAGGGCACAAGTCGAAGTCATTCATTTTGTATTCGAAGTAGCATGTTAAAGTTCCCGATAAAATTAGAAATTTCCCTTTAATTCATCAATTTTTTGTGATAACATACTCTTTTTTTATCGTCACAAGTAACAAGCCTACAATCCTCAAAGTTTACATTTTTGAACACTTAAATATTAACTTCGATTAAAATAATGCAGTGATTGTAGTAAAGCCGGATACTTAAGGATAAATCAGCATTTACAATTCGAACGTTTGCAGGACAGTCCATCCCCTACACATTCCATTCGCGGATAGGATCCTTTCATGAATGCGTTCTTATCTTTTTAGTTTATGCAGCGGAATTTAATTAAATCTTAGGATATGATGATTCCAGACACCTTTAGCAGTTTGCTTATATTGCAATAAAATAATGACAAAATTATTATCATAACCCATTAGTTAGTGGATGACAATAAGCAGCTTGAAAATGTGTTTTCGCTTTGATTTGTTCAAGCACCTGTAAAAATCTTTATTTGAGCTTTGTAATTCTTTTACCCTTCCTTTATAAAATTTATCTTACATTTGGTTTCACCTTTCACAGGTTTCTAAAAGCCGCAAAACTTCTAACACCAGTATTTGAACTCAGTCATAGGTAACACCCTTCAACTACAATTCTAACGCAAACGAAATAACCTAATTCGAAGCTAACTAAAGCTTACTTGAGCAAAGACAACGTCAACGCAGTTACAATTTTACCAGCTTTAGCCAATACATGTTACAGTTTTCGGAAATAGAAAAAAAATAATCGGATTAAATTTTAATCCGTAATCGAAAAAGAAAATCACCATCATTTAAATGATCTTAAACAAGTATTTATTTCTTAGTCCCTTCATCCGAAAGAATAACGAAGCATAATAGGTCGTGTTTCGTGTAATACGTAAGGCTTTCAATTTTCATCCGTTCAAAATTTAAAATGATTTCGATTTCGAAAGACAAGGTGGATTTTAAGGAGATTATAAAGTCGATTTTAGAATTTTTAAGCACATGAATCAAAAAAGCTCAATAATTGTACAAGTAGTCTTGGCGTATTTTTTAACTCTACAATGAGTTTTTTGTAGATTATTTGATCCAATTAGTTTCAAGTAGATTAGAGATAACTTGCAACTTGATTTGGCCCGAGCCAGGTATTATTCCGAAATTTGGCTTCAAATTTCATGTAGTATGTGTATTTGTAAAACGCATGCAAAATTGCACTTTATTGCGACGACTTTCCAAAACCGGTAGAGGTGACCAACTAGGGTCATTGAAATCAAAACAAAATAACATTTGGCTTTAGATTTCATGTAACTTTACTTTTTGTAAGGGGCTGTTCGTAAATTACGTAACGCAAGAGGGGGGAGGGGGTTCGATTTTGCGTTACGAAGTGTGACAAGGGAGGGGGAAGGGGTTTAGATTTTTGTTACGTAACAAATTTTAAATTTGTTCAGAATAAAAAAACTAATTTTTTTTCTCAAATATTAAATTTTTTACTCAAATATTAATTTTTTTGCTCAAATATTAAATTTTTTAGTCAAATATTAATTTTGTTTCTGAAATATTAAATTTTTTATCTCAAATCTTAAATTTTTTTCTCAAAAATTAAAATGTTTTGTTTAAAAAATTTTTTCCTCAAAAATCAACTGAAAACGAACGACTTTGCCGACGACAATACTGCTGAGTTTCCTATAATCGACATGGATACCCATTACGCATTCGGATAACCCCCTTGGGTGGTTAGTGGTTGTGGTTGAGGATGATGTCGGTGACGGTGATACAATTTAGAAACTATTTAGCCGGAAATTAATTTTCAAAGATATTTTACGGTAACAATATAAACCTCACCAAAAATATTGGACATCCAATTGTATCCTGCTTTAATTTTTTTAGTCTCTAAACAACTAAGGGAAAGTTCAATTTGCGTGACATGACGAGGGGGGAGGGGGGTTTCGAAAAATATTAGTTGAAACATTAACTTCCAATCGGAATAACCCCCCTCCCCGTAATAACCCTCGTGTCCAGAATACAGCCCCTACCATTTATGAGGGTTTGAAACATTTATTATAACTAGGTCTAATTCGAGTAATATGGTACATTTTTTACATGTGAAATTCTAGCCTGTTACACACAGTAATCCTGTTACATGTTACTGTTACATTTTACACATGTTATTCAATGAATACCTACCTATATAGAATACACATTATATCGTATCGATTCCACACCCTCTGCCTCCTTATAATGTCATCTCTTCCCTACTTTTTACTTTTCCGTAAATATCTAATTCCTCACTGCCTATCCATCCGTACCTTTATATCTTCTTGGCTATGCATATCTGGTACATCGTTACTTTGTAAATGTACTTCTATTGATGTATCCTAATCTCAACCCCAATAATCATGCTCTTACAACCTCTTCCTCTTTCCCTTCCCGTTCCGATTTCTCTTCTGCTCTCCCTTCGCATTCGGATTCTGTCAAATAGTTCCATGTGTATTCTGGTAATAATAAGATTTCTGCCCTAAGGTTATGATGAACAAGAAATCTAAACTGGAAATGGTGTAACTTTTCTTCCAAAGAAAACGCTACTCTGAAAAAACAATTTAGTTTTTTTAAAGTTGCTACAGATAACACCATCTAAAATGTTAATGTTAATGTTATTTATCTTGCATGCATTTTTATTTTTTGTTTTTTTTCAAAATTGAATTATAGCATCGAATAGGGCAAAAATGCTTTTGCTTAAGTCAGTGTCAGACAATCCAATTTACACTGGACATGGTTTAATAATAAAAATAATAAAAATAATAAAATTCCTTATCAACTGGGATGCTAAGGGAAATCGGATGCAGTCCCCTTTTACTCCGCCTTAAGGCAAGCCTGACTTGATAGACTTGTGCAGAAACCTACTCTTTCTCTCCGTCTTTCCCGAATACGCATTATGCGAAGCCCACCTGGAGTTTCTTTCCCTTCTGTCAAAAAACACTGTTATTTGGTTTGAACCAAATTAAAATTAAAAAACCATTAATTTACCCTGTTCGCAAAACCACCTGTATAACAGCAAGCTTCTTGGCTTGGCTCATTAATTTTATACAACAAGATACAACTCTGCTCTTTAAATGTATATTTCATTTGCGTTACAATTTTATAACTTGTAAACTACATATTGTAAAGTAAAGAATATCTTATTTCAACCGTGGAAATGGCGAACATTCCTCAACTAATAAACGAGGATGAGCAAAAGTTAGCAGATTTAGTGACGACGCAATGTACTTGGAAGAATAACGAGATTATTAGTGTTATTGGGTGTAGTAACCCCTCAAGTGACTTCATTCTCAAAGTTTTGATAGCTAAAGCACTCATAAATTCATCAAAGATCAATGTAATTAACACTAATAAAAGAGACCTCGAAAGGGAAATGAGAGCGCTCCGAGATAATATGAGTTCAATAACAGCCTACAACAAAGTAATTCATTCGGAAGCCAACAGGTTCTTCTATCACATGGATGAGCTCATACTTCCAGACGAATTAAAATTTGACAAATTGTTTTGCATCAACGACCTCCGATTTATTGAAGATATAAGGTTAGTAACTTTATTAATATTAATAATAATATATGTGCACGAATAGTATATTATTATAGTAATTTAAAATACCGTAATTTTGGAATTAGCAGCCCGTGGGCATGTAACATTTATCTGTCCAAGGGCCAGGGTAAGCTATTACTCAGGAGGGGGTAATTAATACTATGCATTTTTATCCCCACATTTTAATAGATACTTTAATGATAAACTTAATTTTGAAAAAATATAAAACAAAACCTAGAACTCTTCCTTTTCTACCTCTTCTACTTTCTTTCTCTTAAAATAAAATCTTAAAATACGATTTTTATGTCTGTTATTAAGTGTTTTCTTTTCGGGAGTTTTTGTTACTAACAATTAATCATAGGGCAAATCCAAAACCTACTTTCCCATCCTTTAAAATGCTAGCTTTATTCAAAACTGCCAAGAACTTAACGCTATTACTAATAAATGTTTTAAATTGCAGCTCTTATTTACAAATCTTGACTGACAACGTTCTGAAACCCGACGCTCAAGTTGGTTTCGTCATTCCTTTCTCAAAATTCTTTAAAATCCCCAAAATACTCTTTAACATGAACTTATGGTCTGAATATGACAAGGACAGTTCTGGCAATCTCTTGCCAGTAAGTAATCAAAAAATTAGTAAGATGTATTTTACTGCATTTGGTGCATACTTCGTATATTTACGTACTAACTAACAATCAAATTCTAATGAATTTAAGGGGAACCGAGCAGCCAGTTGGACATGTAATCATAAAGATACCCACATTTATTCCATAGTGGATTTAATAGCAGAGAAGTTCACAGTCATCGGGACCGCTCTGCAAGGGGCCAATTGGATGTTTGATAACATTCACCAACTACTTCGTATGATTTTTAATTCTAATCAATAGTTAACAATTTGGAGGAAAATCACAGGAGAAATTCAAAAACCGAATTGCATTTTTCAGAAACCCTTCTAATCCCTTCGTATGCACAGTCATTCCAACGCGTGGCTTCTCGTGGCCCTGGGGAATTTAACAGTTGCATCAATGCGATGACTGCAATGGCATCCGAATTCTTGAATGCTTTGGCTACTGAGAATCAATCCGTAAGAGGAAAAATTAAAATTCCTTGCATTTACTTGACAGTGGTGGCTCAGAAAAAAATAAATGATGTTGATGAGTAATCTTGTTTGAGTTTTGGACAAGGCATGGATCCTAATAGGTTGATCCATAATGGACTTAACTCTGATGTGTCAAAATGTTACCAAGTTCTGATTATTAATATTTACTAGTTTGTAATTGTTGTAGTATTTATTAAATTACTAGTATCTTAAGCTGTGTAATAATGAATTATTATTTAAACCCATAATTTATAAAAGTAGGAAGTAGCCCTTGTAGTATTTATTAGATTACTAGAAGTAGCCGCTTAATGAAGAAGAACTGCTAACTGTCAACTGTAAACTTGTCTTGTCAATACTACTTCAGCGTGTGTAACTTACCCATTCCTACAAAAATGTATTCATTCCATGATGTATTCACTATTGGTATTTATCAACTAAATGTATAGAGTATATAATAATAATAATAAGTATTAGTTTTGTAAATAATAAGGTTTTTTGTCTTAACCCTACTTGTTTAAAACTGGGGTGACCATTCGTCCCAGTTTTTACACCCTGTCCCAGCGTCCCAAAAAACCTCCCGGTTTCTTATTAGCATTCCGGTTTGTAGTTAAAGTTATCAAATAATAATGGCTTCAAAGATACTACCATTCAAAGACATTATATTGAGGAAAAAGGATTGATCTCTTTTAAACCTATATTTTTGTATTCCTAATATAGTACGGATAGATATATTATTCGTCAAATTTGTTTTAGATTAGTGATGATATATAATGCTGTTTAGTAGTTGATTTAAAAATTTTGACCTCTGAAAAGGAAGACTCTATTCTGGGATCTGATGAAGAAGGAGTGTTGCGGAAAGTGTCCCGTTTTTTCTTCGTGGTTGGTGCATGGTTACCCTAATTAAAACACTAACATTCATTGATTTATTGGGTTAGTATTATTGTTGTGGAGTACTTAAGTTTGAAATCTAAAATAGAAATATTAAATTGTAGATTAGGGTGATGGTGATTAGAAAATACATTGTTGTAGTTATCGAATAGAAAAATATTATAAAAATAAAAAAAAACATCAGCACCTCTACAAATTAAATTGAAATAGTGTAACGATGATCCATCGCGGTTTACCCGGGACATAA
>JAQGBU010001633.1:0-12059 GCA_034698605.1 Isotoma decorata | reverse complement strand
ATGATCGTCGCTTTCAACATTCAAACGTTGAACACAACGTTTTCAATTTCATAAAGATAATCTAACGATACTTTTTTTACATCCATTTGTCATGGTTTATTTTTTAATTAAAACCTTCAGATGCATTTCAAGAAGGCTTTGAGCACGAGGCAATGTGAGAATAGCACTTAATCGCCAAAATAACTTTCGTCTTAATGAATGTTACAATTCTCACTTTATTCTAATCACATTGATTTCCTTTAATTTTTGCTGTTTTTCATTATTAAGTATCGTTAGATACTTAATGTTAACATTCATGGTGTCCTTCTGTCTGTCCGTCGGTCCTAATAGCTAACTTTTGACAGGAATAATATTTTTTAATTATGTTTCCACATTTGGGTTCCTAGGGTCAAAGGGACGATAAAATCTGTAAAAATGGGCAAATCGGCCACACCTCTTAATTTTAATCACAAGAAGTGTGAAAAAAATGTATGAGATTGTGTTACACAGTGTCCAGGCTTTCTAGTGTAGATCTACATAAGTTAAAAACAATTTTTCTAACGATACTTTCATATATCCATTATCCATTTGTCATGGTTTATTAAGATATTAGAAATGAACAGCAGTAGTGGTAGGAGGCTTGAAGAATAACAAATATTTTCATCTCAATATCGAGAAGTGTCTAATGTCCAAACTGAACGGTGAGAATAAAGTAGGTAAGCAAAGTTCCACAAATCTAATAAAGTAAAAAAAAATCATTTATACTTCATCAAATTTTTACGAATTTATTCTTCGAGTTTAAGAACTGTGCTGCATTAAAAGTCAGGAAACTTACTGTTGACACGAAAGAAAAATTAATAACGAAAATCCCATTTGTTGTTAATCCAACAGGGCTAAACATCAATTCATAAAGCAAGTAGAACAAATCAGAGTCCTTTACCTCGGCTCGATTTATCGGGTTAGAAAACCACAACTTGATACATTCCATCTGAAAGTTATAAAATACCATATGTCAGAGTTTAGCCAAATTTTTCTAAAATAATTTTTGAAAAATAAAACTCCAAATGGTCCTCCATCTACATTTTCTTACTTGTTTACAAATATCAGCGGAGAAATAAAAGGACGGGCAAAAATCAACAAAAAAATAGCCAAGCCAAAATAAATCCAAATTTGCTCCTCCAACGCTGTTTAGACTTATAGAATAAAACAGTATGATGTCAAGGACAAAGGTCAACATTAACAATTGCATGGCATTGTTCAAAAGGCCAGATAATTCTTTGAGGGCTTCATATTCTGAAATAACTTGAGCCGAGGTTAATCGCTTCATTTTGTCGTTAGAAAAGCCCCTTCGATTTTTACAGTTGTACAAAATACTCTGTGCCAACTGCCTTGTAGGACACCACAGGGTCAAGGTAATCATCACAATCAACCCATCTGTAGAGAAGCCAACGGTGCCGCGAAAAAACTTCATAATTAGGTAACCAAGTGCAAGGGCGGTATTTTCCAATGAAATGTACTTATACTCTATGGGTGAAAAAGTGTCATTATGGTTAAAGGATGGTTGGTGTTTTAATTCACTGAAATCTGCGAAGAAAAATGCAAATTTTAGGGACGTAGCATAGCGTTCAATGGTTTTATGTGGATCTTGAATGAAAGCAGAATACAAGTAACTTAAGTTTGATAACAGTCCGATTAAAGGGTACATGAAACAAATTACTTGAACTTTCCATTTTGCTGGAGGTAAAATCTATATAAATAAAAATGTAAGGCATGTACTTGTTAAATCTGTCAAAATTACACAAAGAATAGTTTTGACAATTAAAAATAGTCAATTGGATCCGAATCGGAAATCGTTCCTTATCGTTCTAACAGTTCTAATGTCTTAAAGACGGACAGTTATTAAGTATCGTTAGATACTTTATGTGAACGTTCATGGTGTCCGTCTGTCTGATTGGCTAACTTTTGACAGGAATAATATTTTTTAATTCTGTTTTCACAAATGGGTTTCTAAGGTCAAAGGGACGTTAAAATTTGTAAAATTGGGCAAATCGGCCACACCCCCTAATTTAAATCACAAAAAAATTTAAAAACATTTATGAAATTGTGTTACATAGTGCCCCCGTCTTTTTTATGTGAACGTTCATGGTGTCCGTCTGTCTGTCTGTCTGAATGGCTAACTTTTGACAAAAATAATATTTTTCTGAACAGTTGAACACCATGACCGTCATTTTCAAACTTTCAACAGAACGTTTTCGATTTCATAAAGATAATCTAACGATACTTTCATATATCCGTTTGTCATGGTTTATTGAATATGAGATATTTACCTTTTCTTGCAGGATAGGGGTTACAAAGGAAGTAAAAAAGCTTCCAATTTCATTGTTAGCCAAAAATTGAATTATTTCGAAAAAATGGTCAGCTTTACTCCAAATCACGTGGAAAAAAACTAAACGATGAATAGAAGCAATTATTTTGAGGAAAAGACTTAAATATTCCACAGGATTATGTTTTGAATTTCCAAGCGACAATTTCTGTAATCTTAGTTCCGTCCAATACATCAACATTGCTGTCAAATTTACTAACGCACAAATGACCTATAACAATATCATGAATGAGAAAAATGTAGATTTATTTGATTTTCATGAAACGTCTTGATGAATTACCTTTTGAAGCCGATTGCGATGAATTTCATAGCTTTTTGAGTTTTCTTTATAGACAAAACGAAATGGCGAAACACAAAACATGTAGCTGGTATTCAACCATGAAATAAGAAAATGTTCGATTTTTCGACTTTTCCAGGAATCGTTATTATTTTTAAAGGACATTATACCGCTGGGTAAAATACCAGGAGGGAACTGATTAAGCATTTTATCAAGTATTTATTGTTACTACTTGTTTTTTATCGAGTTGTATTTTTTAAATCGAGTGTTGGAATATTCATGCTTATTTTGAAATGTTTTACTAAACCTTGTGCTATGAGTTGTGATTGCGAATAATCTATAACGCTTAAATATACTAAATGGTATAGTGAGGAATTCATTTTATATAGTTTTATTTGTCAAGCTTAAAAGCCCTGACGAAGGTGAAACTTTATTTTCACAGAAAGCTTGGCAAACAAAATGTCAAAATGAATGTCAACCTAATAGTTTTACACAATATAAGAGGATGGAGACCACTTAAACATCTCATGAATGAATAAATGAAAAAGTATTTTTTAAATACTTAGGTACACAAATCCATTAATCTAATGAGTAACTGTATATAAAGTCCTTGCAGCCCAAACTAGTACTGTGGAGGTAGTCACTTTTGAATCTCACAGTGCCCCTATTTGCATATGAATAGCTTGTTCTTTCCATGCAGGGGGCAAGGTTCTGTAATGTAAAATCGACTACCTCCAGAGGTTCATTTTGGGCTGCTAGGACTATAGTAATTTTTAACATTTCCCCTGTATCTCGTCTTCAGCGTGTACTAAAACTACCGTAAAACGCGATTTATAACCCCCCTCCCGGTTCAGAGCCCCCCTAAATAACTTCCCAGGTCTAGCGACTGGTTTGAAAAAATAACATCCCCCCCCCCCGAATAAAGCCCCATCCAAAAAATAAAATTTAGCGTAGAACATGAAAAAAATTAATTTTAAATAACAGAAACAGAAAATAAACCCACCAGAGAGTCTGGATCTAGTTTACACCCCAGTTTTAAGATTTCACATCCAAACATATAAGAAATTTTTGATTTTGACGATGTAAATTGTTGGTTTTTTGATTAAATGTTCTTTGATTTTTGCTTTGAAACTTTAAGCCCCCCCCCCGGAATAGAGCCCCACCCCGAAATAGAGGCCCACCCTTTCTGGAGGGTTGAAAAAATAACTCCCCATGGGGTTTAAAATCGCGTTTTAAGGTATATGGTATACATACTCCTCCTTAGTAAACAAATTATATCATGGTGGTTTCTTTCATATTTAAATGCGACATAAAGGAGGCTTGTAACTTGGAAGATTGAAGCGTTTTGTGGAACAACTCGCTGATCAAACGAGTGGATGTGGTTGCCGTAAAATTAGTTAACATTAATAGGACCGTGGCACTAAAGAACACCCGAGTCTCATTTTGCCCCAACCACACCCCCTCGATAGAACCCCTGACCTACTTGGTGAAATGTGAGCTCGGACAAAAAGCAAATCGAAAACCAAATCGAAAAAAGTTGACTCTAAGTTACAGCAGATTTACTGCTGTTTTACGATTCCCGGAATAAAAAGGACAGGAAGAAAAAGGATCCGGAAGAAAAAGGATGTTACCAAAAAAGTATGAGGAAGAAAAAGGATGTTACCAAAAAAGGGTGAGGAAGAAAAAGGATGTTACCAAAAAAGGACAAGCAAAGAAGACTTTACTAACTACAATGCTTTTTTGAAATTTGGTCTTAAACTAGGAAAGCTCGATTGGTGATGGAACTTACTGACTAATGACTGTGTGATAGAATTCGACATGTTTCATACGTTGGCACTTATACAAGTACGTATACAAGTGATCCAACCTTATGCCTACCGTAGCTATGGATTTGGTTGAAGTCTTGCTTTAGATTATGTTATTTTTTAGCTTTGAAGGGCGTGATAAATTTAATAAAGCACAAAACATCAGGGTAACTCATAACAACGATTCAGGGAAGGGATACATGTGATGTGATGCATCACATGTACATTTACATGTGATGTTCAGGGATTTTTTTCAAAGTTTTTTAGAGCATGAACCTACCCCTTCCCTGAATCGTTGTTATGAGTTACCCTGACAAAACATTAAGTAATATTTTATTGGTCAAATATTATTTTTGAAATTGTATATAATCTCGATGATTAGAAACCGGTGCGTAAACACATTTGGATTATGGTAAGTGGAATTGGATTGCTACTTACTGTTGGCTTGGCTCTTAAAACGGGGTTTCCTTGTTCCCAAATTCCATTTCCTCTTGGCCCCTTATTTCCACAAAAGGGACCAGTAGTTTCAATAATTATAAGACCTTTTTGTCTTTTCTTAATGACCTACCCCAAGGTCACAAATTGAGGTCATAGAATAACATTTCTGTACGACCTCATATTTTCACATTTGTATTCAGTAGTTAGAGTAATTCTAAGACTTTTCTCCTGCAAGAAACGGGGAGCGTTTATTAGAGCGGCTGTACTTTTCAATTGAATAGGTATGCAATCTAGGAAATGAGCTTCTTCTGTAAAAACTGTTTTAAAACTATTTATGTAATTAAAGTGTTATATGGTTTCCTAACTTTAGAAAGTCTTAGTTTCACAATTGGTATTGATCACTCTGGATTTATTATTGAATACCTTCTATTTTACATTCAGGTAAATATCGACAAATATCGATCTTAAGAATGTTAAAAAACTTTACGAATCTGCTCTGCTAAATTTTATTGCCTTCATATTTAGATTCGTCCACACTTTCATTCAATTACTTTGGCAAATAGTTTTAACTTACAACAGGTATGTTATTCAGTACAAAAGGGAAGAATGCATTTAAATTTGACGGGACAAGTAGAGTGTGGAAACTTGAAGGACACTTTGGATTTTGTTGATTACATAGCATTTTACTATCTAAATGTCTTCAAATAATTGGATTTTTAATTCATAAGCTAGGATAGTAATAAAAAGTCACAACGCCAATATTTTAAAAAAACCTTAAAATATGCTTGACAGTTAACGGCTTCTGCTTCGAACCCTAGATGCAGGTCTCCCACCCACAATTCATTTTCTTAGAGAACGGACTCTAGAAAGGTCCATTGGCAGGGTTACCAACCCGTGTTGGCCACCTATTAAATAAACCCAGGAACTGCCCAGCGACCAAGGACACCTACCCCGTACTTCAAACCCTAAATTTGATAGTAGAGGGGCAAATTGATACAAAAAGTTATATTCAGAGTCAGAGTTCGGTAAATAATGACAATACTAAGACAACATGGTATTTCCTCCTGCTTGTCTTAAGTATTTAGCAGAACTACGAATTTAGCTTTGATTCATCAGCAGTGGTCAGAATTCCAACTGGAGACAGGATATCTGAACACACCGTTTTCCCCCAAATTCAATATTTATGGAAACCACAGAAAACGTCCAAACGAGACTTTTTCCAGGACTATTACATTTACTATTTACAGGAGTCAATTAAACTCATAATACTATAACTCATTAAACATTAGGTTAGGTTAGGCCTTCATATATTTAAATGTCACGTTTCTAAATTTATTTTTCAATTTTTTAGTTCGATCTCTCAATTTTTCAGTATATGAAACAAATAAGCCTCGTATGACCATCCAATGTTGAAGGTCGCATGAGTGTAAATCTGTTTTATTGTAGAATTGCATACAACTCAGATAATACTAAAAAAATTACTGCAAAACCCGGTAAAAAACCTATAAAAATAACTATGATTATGAAAATATATACATTAAGCATTAATATATTTAATCTATATATATTAATAATTAAGCTTTTTTATGTAGTGGGGTTTGTTTGTGTGTGTCAGGTAGTGTATTGCCGGAACGGTGGGTTTTGGCAGGTGTTTGGCTGTGATTGGTGTCGGCCTTCTCGGCATGAATGTGGTGCAAAAATTGAAAGGCACAATAAGAAACGATCACATTTTGAATCAAAACAATAATAAACCCCCTAAGCGGTTGGTAATTTTAAAAAATAAGTACAAATGATTCTTTGAATTTAAAATATTATGAGGAATGTTTTGAATTAATGGCTAAAAGAGTTTAATGCTGTAGTTTTTGACAGTACATTTGGGTGGTCTGTGCATTTTTTCTGGACTCTTATGTTTGATGTTAAACTGCTGTTAAGATGGGTGAATTCACAATTCCTGCAGATTACTTTATTCACCTTTCTGTTGCACGTGCACATTATGGTTGTTACGTCTCTGTTGGCCTTCGGTCCAATTCTGAGATTTTTTGTCACAGATGGCGATTTTGGATTGAATCGTCGTTCTGTTTCTTTCATTTTTTTTATCGTAGTACTCCCGTGTTGTGCCACCAGAAGCGATGAACTCCTCCATCGTTCCGATTCTTCCATTCAGCCCTCTAAATAATGAGAACTTAAAATTAAATTTTTGAACGTGCATGTTATAGCGCAGTATAAGGTGGTTTAAAAACAGCAATATTCTTCCAATGGTTAACGGTATTAATTACCTCCCCATATTAATTGCATATTCAACAGAAGATATTTTTATGAATAGTTTTAAGCTCTAACAGCTACCCAGGTAAGGCCTACATTTCAAGAAAACACTTTCGAGTCCCATGAAATTTTCAATTAAAAAAAACCTCGAGTGCTGACCTATGAGAAAGAATCTCAAGACCGTCACTTCTGTCTTCACTTTGAGTCCTTGCACGTGGTGCATAAGGGGGTTGCGGTAGTTGTATTGTTTCGTGGAGACGATGAGGTTGACGGGTTAGTGTAAGGTCATCGTGGGTGTAGGGTTGGTGGGACTGGTTATTATAAAGTGGGGCTTCGCCTTGGTAAATGTTGGAACCCACTGAGTTTTGGTGAAGGGATTCGTCACGGTACATACCGGAGTGTGTTTGGGTGTGGTAGGTATGAGGGTGCCCTTGAATTTGGTACAGGTGGATGTTCGATTCGTTATGGTACGTTTGTGGTTGATAGTAGACGTATATGGCTGGTTTTGGTATACTTGGGGACGGGGCTGGCTTTGGTAGGTGTGGGAGTGGGGTTGGTTTTGGTAACTTTGGGGGTGGGACTGGGTTTGGTAGAGCTGAGGGTGCGGTTAGGTTTGGTAATATTGGGAGTGGGACTGAGGTAGGTTTTGGCAGGAGTTTGGGTGCACTTGGTGATTTTGGAAGAATGGTTGAAAATGTCGCACTGGTGCACTGGGATATTTTTAAATGATTATGATCAGGGTGATGCTGGGCTTCGTCATGTTGCATTGGGTTGTTTGTGTTGTTAGACTGGGAATGATGCCGATGCAGATAAGCTGGGGACCATTCGGTTTGGTCATAGCTTTTTTGTTGCCTTCTTCCTTTCGAACTGGATTTCACTGGAACTGGAAATTGGAAACTGGAAAACTGGATTCATTATGTGTTTGTATGTCCTACTGGCTACGGGAACTTCCCCTCCAAAATTGTTGATTTTCTTCAACAAATGTAAAAAAAAATGTTCAGTACTTCATGTTTGTTGAGCAGTGCAGAATCCGTAGATCTAGAGCTTCTTCTAGTGAATGATGCATCCAACTTAGAAATACCAGACTTTATATACAATTTGAAAGCTGGACTAAAACGACCAAGAGACCCAAAAAAGACCTTTCAGCACAGCTTTCAAGTACTTAAAAGAGTACGTCCGACTATTTCAAAAGACCTTCTAAAACAAAATGTTTTTTGACCTCAAACCCACCTTCTGTACGTTAAGTGACCTTGGCAAATAAAAGGTATTATGATAATTCCATTGAAAACATTCCAAGCTGACTGGTTTGTTTGTTTTAGTGTGTTGTTCTACCTCTGGAAAGTCCAAGAAGTTACCTGAGAACGAAATAATTTATGGTTGGCCTGGCTGTTCTCTGAAATATAGAATGTATTGTTGTATTATAAAGTATTACCATATATGCCTTAAAACTCGATTTACAACCCTATGTAGAGTTTTTGTTTCAACCCTTCAAAAAGGGTGGGTCCTAAATCGGGTCCAAAAGCTTTCGGCTCTCTACCAACATTTTCGTTGGGTGGAAAGTGGGAAGCATTGATGTCTGCGTCTATAAAGCTAAAAACAATCAGGCCAAGGTCATTAAAACCCAAAACGCCCAACTACTGCTAGTCCTTTTAAAAATATGAGTTTTTAAAATTTAAAATCCAATAATTTCTTAAGTGAACTTGGCATGGAAAAGTTATGTTGAAGTGGAGACCATTGTGTGGAGACCACTTTGTGATAGACCATTTTGTGGAGACCATTTTGTCCGAAACCCTCCATGCCCTAACCTTACCATTGCTACACCGCGGATATGTTTCACCTTATCTACTTATAAGACATTGGCCCGAATTAATAACAAATACTAAAAGTTTAGGGTTAGGGTGCACTAACGTAAGTGAGGGGTTAACTTACACTAAACTTTGGTATTAACAATGAAAGTAGGGGTCGCCCTAACGATAGTGTGAGCTCACACTAAACTTCACCTTTGGTATTACTAATGATCCCTAAAGTTCAATTACCTTATTACATTATCTACTGAATTAGCTCTGGGTTTTGGCGTTCTTGGAAATAATTCTGTATTTAACTTTTTTCTTAATGTTAAGAAACATTTTTCAATAATATTTTGAAATAAAATGGGTCCAGTGAATCCGAAGTATCAGAACGTTGGGATACCCAAAGGTTATTATCAAAGACAAAAAACTGTCTATTCTATTCGCATACGAACGCAGTGAACACAGAACATTTTTCAGCTTCTTCCTTTTGTAACTAAAAACATGGTTTAGTGTGACCATATACCCCGGTTTTCACACCCTCTATCATATAGTATATTCATAATTATATAGCATATAATTTATATTATTATATTATTATTTGAAGCAATTTTAACAAGGTATTATTTTTGCTAATATAAATGGTAATATGGTTCCAGATGCCTTTGTTACAATGTTACATTTTTGAAGCCAAGTTTTATTTTTCTTAATGACCCCATAAGGTGACCCCTACCCCCCTAGGTTTTGAAAGTGATTTTAGAATATTATCACTTGGCATAAATTTAAAAATAGTGAGGGTCTATGTATACGTTTTATTGATGCCATTAACTTTGATGATTATAACCCCACAGGGCACCCCCACTGGTTTGGACAGTCAGTGTATAGAAACTAAAATTTGGCATGGGATTTAAAAATAACAATCTTTCATGAATTTTGAAGCCGAATTTCGGAGTAAAATCTGGCTCGGGCTTAATCAAATTACATAGAAAAAAGATTATTTTTCGTGAATGGGGGTCATCGGTCACCTTAAACATGGTCAATGGCGAGCCGTGGAAATTCCGTGTAACGCGCCCTCTGGACCCCCTACCCACTCTGAGTTACATAATTTCTGAAAAATTCGTCAAACAAAAACAGTGAGGCCGTATCCAGCATAGGGGATAATATGATACCCTACCACCGTAGTAAGAGTAAGAGTAGGAGGAGCATTTATGGGCTGAGGCCCCTTGGAATTATTTCCTCAAAAAAAGTTCTTTATTCAACACAGACTAGTAATCCGTAAATTACTAATCTGTGTTTATTCAGGTAATCATCAGCTCAGTTAGCTCAACATGAAAAGTGACCCTCGATAATTTTTCCATTTCAGCTATTTATAGTATTATGGAAGCTTAGCAATCGCTTCTTCAGCGTAGTGTCAAAAGGACCCCTCTACCTACCCCAAAATCATGACATCGCGATTTGACTGCGTGGGTTAGGTTTTACTCGAAACAAACAAAGCAGTGAATGTTTTTCAAAATGGAACCTCCTCTAGAACTGCTCAGGTCATAAAATAATCAGATCCGAAATAAATAATACAAAAAAATCATACAATATCAGGCCAGAAGTCCAAGAAACATGATCACATTGGGTTATCTGCTCTTCAAAACGCTAAAATCGTCGATACATTTCGATCAGTGGATTAAAAAAGAAACAAATCCGAGTTAAGTATGATGTTTAGGGAGCCCCCGACCTCACTAAACTTTTTTAGTGATTGCTCTAGTTTAGGGTTAGTGCGCCCTAGCACTAATCCATTATTAATACGAAAAATTAGTGACGCTCGCACTAAACTAAAAAATTTAGTGCGAGGGTGTGGCAGCCTAAAGCCTGCCCGATCAAAACCGCCCACAAGATCGAGAGAGCAGCGTGGACAAGAAGAACAAGCCAGAAGAGAATTCACTCTTCTCCAGGAATCCAGCCAAGACGAACGGACTTACGAACACCTCCACCACCACGAACATTAGTTTTAAAATATAAATTTATTTTATAAATTGGTTTCCTAATTCGGAATTATTAAAAGTTCTTTTATATATATTTGTGCTTGAGTGTGTCCATGAGTTGGATTGAATAATAAGGTGAAAGGTCACCTCAGCACATCATTCATCATCATACATCATATATCATCATTATGGGCTAGCCGGAGCATCAAAAGTTGTAAGTAACCACATAATAATAGTCAGGCAGGGTGCTCTTAGTAGAACGACTACAAACTGTGCATAATAAAGGGAGTTAGGTCAGAGGTCACAAGGAAGTGACATAAGACCCTCCCACATATAATATAGAAAGTAGGGATACACAGTTCATGTCGTTACAAGGGGTCACTAACCTGTAAGTTACCATTAGTAATACCAAATTTGATAACTTTAGGGTACCCTAACACTAAACGAACGATTAGTGGCCATTTATAATACAGGCCATTATCTAGCATTGAAATGAGTACCTGCAATCATATGGGATAGGCAGTAAAGAGTCAACCCAACTTTTGCTTTACAGCCTAGTCATATGTCTGGATTGTGCTTCATTTTTTTACTATTGTTGGGATGGAATTTCAACCCTCATTTGACCTTCCCATTCCCAATCCAATCCCCCAAAGTTGTCTCGAACATGTCATCAAGATGCTATTCAATCAATTAATAACGTATACGATGATTTTTTTCCCCTTAAATTATGACCTTGGGGTGGGTAATGGACAGAAAAGTCTCTTATAATTTTGCTACCGATATAGCAAGTATCAAATATGGGGTCATAAGAAAATTGAACCTCGGCACACTCCAGCCGCACGCTTAAAGGCCAGCCAACAGTACATGTTAATCCTTTCAATGTTGAATAGAATCACAATTTTAACTGAAACATTCAAGAACAAACATTCATTACCTTATCATAATCATAAGCCGTGAATGTGTTGGCAACCAAAAAGTTTGGACCAGTTTTCTCTGTCAATTCAAATCCTATTCTATTTTTAAATAGCTCATTACAATCCCTTTTCTTTATTACGTACCGTCTTTATCGGATTAGAACCCCCCCCCCCGGTTTAACTCCCCCCCTAAATAACTCCCCCGGGTCTACACCATGTTTTAAATATTAACTACCCCCCC